>SMDT01003133.1:0-278208 GCA_005392925.1 Aquilaria sinensis | reverse complement strand
CAAAACAAAATTGAAATCAACTAAGGTACCAATTTTTGGGCATTATAACAAAGTTGTTTTAACGTAACCGTACTCCCAAACCCCTGAACTCTCGCAGACCAATTTTTTAGGTGTCCAATCGACCTGAGCGAAAACCGATTGGTGGCGACTCCCGAAATCCCGCACGTTGCCACAGCTTGGCGACTCCACTGGGGACATGAGTCAGTGAGTCAGGCCTAATAGTTGATTTCTTTTGTGCTGCTTTGCTTATTTTTATGTGGATTTATGTGCTATATTTATTCATTATAAACATGCATAATGCATTCATGACATGGAGCTCTATACCCGAGCTTCCTCAATTTAAACCCGTTCTTTCAAAGCGAAATTGGTGTTGTTGTCCTTGTGAGACCATGGTCTCCAAGCCTTCACCGGTTTCAAGTAGCAAAGTAGTGTATTGCCTCCTGAGACGATAGTCTCTGCATGGGCCCACGAAAAGCTACAACCCGAATTAATCCTTTCCTTACATAAACTCTCAAGGGTAAGGAATTGGGCTGTCACTATGATTTAGTGATGGGATTCGAGAACTACCCTTGGCCTTTTGATAAACCACCCTATGCATATAGAACTCCCCACTTAACCATAGAACTGACCATAGTATTCCTCCCATTTACCAACGCCATAAGCATGTCCTTGTTATGCTATGTTGTTGCTCTACACTTTTATTTTCTTCGTGTCTTATATTTATGGTTTTAATTCGTTTTTCCATAATAGTTCATGAGTTGTTAATTGCTATTTAACTTATTAATAAACTTGTTTTTCTTTTATTGTACTTCTGTTTTGTGCAATTATTCTTCATGCATAAAAAACCACGTATCAAACTATGCTAACTTTTTGGTCTTTATAATGATAACTAAAAGTCTTGAAGTTCCACGGTAGTGGATAATCAAACTCATTCATTGCATGCATGCATGCATTACATCAATCACATACACATAAAGTCTAATCTCAATTTTTGTATGCATCAATCACAATCACATACATGTAGAGTCTAATAAAATAAATCTTACTTTAAAAAGGGTAAAATTGGACCTCAACACCGATATTCAACTCGGCTCCAAACAAGACTAATGGCAGAACAAACCGAAGGACGTCTCATAGATATGGAAGTCCAAGATATGAAAGTATGGCCGAACAAATGAAACAATTGATGGAGCTAATCAAGGGGAAAGCAACCCAAGTCCCCGTCAAAGAACCACAAGATCCCACTTATCCTCCGGGATTCACCCCACCACGGATCTCAGTTCAAGGAAATCTTTTTCAGGAATCAGGTCCGTCCGCTAGCATTCACCTGAAACAAGATACTGTATATGAAGAGAAGAAGACACTATCAAAGGAAGAAGGAGAATCTCAAAAGCTCGAAACAATAGAAAAGAGACTTCGGGCCATTGAAGGAGGCACTATATTCGGATCTCTATCAGTGGATGATCTCTGCCTAGTGCCAGATGTTGTAATCCCCTCAGACTTTAAGGTACCAGACTTTGTGAAATACGATGGAACGAGTGATCCCATCACTCACATCACGTTGTTTCTAAGAAGACTACAACCACTCACAAAAGACGAAAAGGTGTGGATTGCACTTTTTCAAGAAAGCCTTACAAAATCAGCACTACAGTGGTATCTAAGTCAAGGTCCAAGAAACATTAAAACATGGAATGATCTTGCTCAGGCCTTCATCAGCAATTACAAACATGTTATGGACTTGGCCCCGGATCGCCAAACTCTCCAGAATATGGAAAGAAAAAAGCAAGAAACCTTCAAGGAATACGCTCAAAGGTGGAGGGACTTAGCCGCACAAGTTCAGCCACCCATGACGGAGAGAGAAATGGTTACTTTATTTGTTCAGACACTGAAGTACCCATATTACGACAAACTCATTGGTAATTCGGCATCTAATTTCTCAGACGTTGTCATGTCTGGAGAAAGAATCGAGCACGGAATTAGGACCGGGAAGATTACTGAGTCCTTTAATGATCCTATGAAAAGAGGAGGACCATCCAGAAGAAATGATGAGGAAGTACAACAAATAGGACGAGGAAGAGGGATTCCCCTCGTGGGTACCGTGGCCACCGGACCTCGCCTATCTTATTCTGCCAATAGGCCCAATTATTATCCTACCAATAAGCCCAATGATTATCTTCCGAATAGGCCCAATGATTATCCTCCTAATAGGCCCAACAATTATCCTCTCAACAGGCCTAATCAGTTACGGCCACCTGTTCCGACTCCTCCAGCGCCTCCACCAAGACCAAGAGAAGTTTTTGCACCGATTCCTATGACTTACATTGAGTTGTATCCAAAACTCATTGAAAGTCAACTTATCCGTCCAATTCCTACAAGGCCATTGGAACCCCCATATCCAAGGTGGTATGACCCCAACATAACTTGCCCATATCATGATGGCGCCGTGGGCCATGGCCTAGAAAATTGCATAGCTTTGAAACGTATAGTCCAACAATTAATCGAGTCAAAGTGGTTGGACTTTTCCGATGAACCAAACGTCACTCACAATCCATTGCCGCCTCATCAAGCAAAACCAGTCAATATGATAGAAGAACACCGGCTGATAAAGAAGTCAGTCAACGATATCATAACCCCTCTTAAGCATGTATATTCATGCCTTGTGAAAGAAGGGATCATCATGGGAAAGCCTTCTTTTGGACATGAAGAAGTCAAGGATGAGGAGTGGTGTGACTTTCATGACAGTAAAAGTCATTCTATCCAGGAATGCTCAGAATTCTGTGAAAGTCTACAAAGACTCATAGACTCATCACAACTTATCATTTTTATATCAGATAAAGATGATGATGTAAATATGATCATTAAAGAACGGAAAGTCAATGCTACGCCAAAACCATTAGTCATACCAATTACAAAATCCATTGTGAAGCCTTTAAGAATTCAAGTCCCGAGGCCATTCCCCAACAAATCAGACAAGGCGGTTCCATGGAGCTATGATTACATTTCCAACATCACATCAACTCCGTTAAAAGTGAGGAGTATGACTAGAAGTGGTCGATGTTACTCTCTCGAGCAAATGAACAAGCTCCAACAAGATAAGAACGTCACAGACCCAACAAGTGGGCTTCTTGACACAGATACATCCAAAGAGCAAGAGATGCCTCGAGCGGTAACAGATGAACAAGCTACTGAGTTTCTCAAACTTATAAAGCAAAGTGAGTACAGCATCGTGGAACAGTTAAATCGCCTGCCAGCAAAGATTTCCATACTTTCATTACTCTTAAGCTCTGATGCTCATCGAGAAGCCCTCCTCAAAGTTTTGAATAAGGCCTATGTTGAGCAAGATATTTCAGTGAATAATTTTGACCACCTCGTCAACAATATCACGGCATAGAATCTCATCACATTCACTGACGATGAGATACCAGCAGAAGGAAAGGGTCACTCTAAGGCTCTACATATTTCGGTTAAGTACAAAGAGCGAATTATGGCTAGAGTTCTTATCGATAATGGGTCAGCTCTAAACGTAATGCCACTTGAAACCTTACACAAGTTTGGTATAGACCCATCATACCTCAACAATAGTCATATCATCGTTCGAGCATTTGACGGGATGAATAGAGATGTTGTTGGAGAAATAGAGCTGCCAATAGGGATCAGCCCTCGTGTCTTCCACATCACATTCCAAGTTATGGACATTAATCCTTCTTATACTTGTCTGTTCCGAAGACCATGGATTCATATGGCCGGAGCAATTCCCTCCTCATTACACCAAAAAATGAAATTCATTATTGAAGGAAAGTTAATCACAGTCTTTGCTGAAGAAGGCATTCTGCTATCACCTATATCAACGGTAGCAAAGACCAAGTGACCTTCTCTTCCAAGTTGGTGTGACCCAAATGCCAAATGTGATTACCAAAAAGGTTCAATCGCGCATCTAACTGAAAATTGTGTGGCACTGAAACTCAAGGTCCAACAGTTGGCCGAGTCCAAGTTGCTAGGCCCGATGTGATTGGTAATTGAAAGTGAAGATTTTGAGTTGGAATTACATTGATTTTGGAAGGGCTCCAAGTCAGATCCGACCTAACAGTCCGCACACACTTTTGAATGACAGGGAATCCTTTGAATAAACTTGTATCTTTGAAAGCTTGCAAAAGTAATTTAATAGTAAAAATCTCCTAGATTTAGTCCAGAATCTAGGGTGTAGTCTTTGTTAAATGGACACCTGGTATTCTTTTTTGTTGTCCAACAAAAAGATGTAATGTGTACATTCTACCACTTTTTACCAAAAATCCCATTTTTACATCTACCTCTCACTCTTTGCCATTACACTATCCATTATTGCCATCACACTTTACCTTGTAAATAATGCTACTCGTGGGTGAAAATGAAAGTTAAGGGAGATTTGATAGCAGTGATCTTCAAAGGTGCTGCCAAATCTAGTGAGAATGATTTCAAATGTTGCACCTCAATTCTCAAAAAGGAATTCACAGTGGTTATCAACATCCTTGCAAGAAGTCTGCGGTTAGCTTCCAAAGAAGTTAGCTCTCATATTTAATGACTTCAGTGGCCTCCCAATTCTCACAAATGCTCAACACAAGAAAAGGTTCTCAGTTTTCCGCAACACAAATTCCAAAAAGGAAAGAAGTTCATCCCTTCCATCAAAAGACAACAAGGGAAAATTCAAATCCAAAAAAGACTGAGAACAAGAACGATCAAGTAAGGCCACTTGAGTCATCTCACTTCAAGAAGGCAATGATCTCGGCTCTCCGCAATGCAAACTCCAAAAAGAAAAAAAGTTCATCCTTTACATCAAAAGGCAACAAGAGAAAATTCAAAACCAAAAAGGACTGAGAACAAGCACGAGCAAGTAAGGCCACTTGAGTCATCTCACTTCAAGAGAGTTATCAAGTATGTCATCACCATAGCTCACATAAAAAAAAAACAAAAAAAAACAAAACAAAAAAAAAGAACAAACAAAAAAAAGAGAAAAGAAAAAGAGGCTCAAGATAAAGCAAAAGAAAGAAAAGAAAAAAAAAAGTGAGCTATGGATTCTAGACTGAAAACCTGCAAAGGCGGTTTAGAAGACAAAAGCAACCCTCAAGCCAAGCATACATAAAGATCACGATAGTTGGGGGGCAACAGATGAGGTCTAACTTTCTGGAAAAGGTGGCAAGTTTGAGGTCATCACTATTGAGTTTTTCACCATAATTAGATCTACTCACAAGTAGTATTAAAGGACCCTTTTTTCACACCACTCAAACTTAACTTTCCTCAGACCTAACATTTACCTCTTGATATCATTCTCATTCAGCTAAAAAACAAGCAAAAAAAAAAAACATTCAAACTTAACTTTCCTCAGACCTAAAATTTACCTCTTGATATCATCCTCGTTCAGCTAAAGGCTATCATTGTGAATCATGTTTCTACCTTATTGCCTTGCACAGTTTATGTCTTCGAGTTGAAAAGGGGAAGAATGACAGGATATTTTAATTAAAAACAAAGACCGTAAGTTACTTGGTCAAGCTTTGCAAATTGATGAAAGTTTTTCTTTAAGGCCAAACCATTATTCATTAATGTGTGTAGACTTAAAAGTGAGGAGATAGCTTGAGACTTTCTTTAAGAAAATGTGGTTCTTGTAAGAGAAATTCACGATTGAGGACCATCACAAAGGTCTAGAAATGCTCGATCTTCTTTTAAATCAAAGGCGAGATGATACCTTGTATCCACATAAACACCATATTCAGGGGGGCAAAGTAGTCTCTACGAAGCATAAGAACAGTACTGTCAACGAAGAAGCTCAATAGACAAGGGGGCAAGTCTTATGGATCAGAACCTGAGTCTAAGGAAGAACAATCATTCAGACTGTAACATGGGGGTACGCAAGTGTCGGCACGGCCACAAGAAAAGGGGCAAAGAGACATTGAAAGTTAAGCCTTCGATGGTATGAAATCCATGACAAGGGATGAGTATCCAAAGAGATATAAAGTATGAAGCGGGCCAACATTAAGGAAGTTGACACCAAAATTCAGGAACAAGTCAAGAAAAACTTCTTTGAAGAGGCTTTTGAAAAGAATTGAGCTTTTGAGGCAATGGACGAGAGCTAAGAAGCATAAAGAGATTCAATGGTAATCCGAGAAGGCCATCATAAAAAGGATCCAGTAAAGCAAAGACATGAAGAACTAGATCCATACAAAAAAAAAAAAAACAAAACAAAAACAAAAAAAAAAGAAAAATTAGTTACACATGCACTGCATTCATGCATTTCACATCATGCATACATGACTTTTGCATAACAGGGACCAAATGGGAAGCACATCCACGGCACAGTTACAGCAGTATAAGCTGAGATCTCAATGACATCAGCTCTTACCAGTCTATCACTGGATGCACAGCTAATACGCTGGACCAACCCGCATCAGGAATTCAAGGATAAGGTAGACAATATGTCAAAAGCCTGGCAATAGATTCAATAATCGAGACTACACCTGGAAGGACAGGATTGATGCCAGCTTAGCAGTATCCAAGATAAGAGATAGCTATGGTCAAGGATAAGGTAGACAATATGTCAAAAGCCTGGCAATAGATTCAATAATCGAGACTACACCTGGAAGGACAGGATTGATGCCAGCTTAGCAGTATCCAAGATAAGAGATAGCTATGGTCAAGGATAAGGCAGACATCAAGAAATATTGTCGTTGATAATTTGTCAAAAGTGGGCAATGGATTCAATAATCGAGGACTGGATCGACATCAGCTCGATGGAATATCAAAGATAAGAAATATCTATGACATTAAAATAAAGTAGGATCCACTTTTCCGGTTAAGTGGCGGATACGGTACTCCGTGACTCTCAAGTCGGTTCTCTCAGTTGCCCATAATAACTGATTCCTTCCTCCCTTTCTTTCTTTTACTTCCTCCTAGAAAATGGATCCTACTCTTTCTGCCTTGCGAAAATATTTTCCTTCTCTCCCAATGAACATTCTTAAAAAGATCTACCGAGTTCGCTGTGAACGATTAAGAGTTTTGATGCACAAAGGAATCCCTGAAGATGTACGATGGTTAATCGAAGCTAAGGTTCGTCTGGCAGGTGAAATCCCAGAGGCATTTGTGTCTCACATGCCTGGTATAGGCAAAAGCTCTTATGCCAAAAAGCGAAGAGCGAAAAGGTTACAAGTCTGCCATAAATGTGGTCGGTGGACTTGTAATACTAAATGTCGTTCTTTAGGCATGATCTCCGATAATCGAGAAGATAAAATACGATTCATCAAGAATGGCCTGAGTAAGGACTCATTGGATGATATCCAATTGACTCTTGAGACGCATTCTTGTGGATCTGTGCAACGTGAACTTCTTGATTTATGGAGTATTTTTCATGAAGAACGAGACCGTTACAGTCCTGGGAATCTGACTTTAAACGACCCTGTTTGCCAGCTTGTAAGAAAACTGGATGGGAAGCAAATCCCCGACTCATAGAAGGCGTTGAAGCCGTTACTGGACGTAAAACCAGTAGAAGATGTGAGCCACAGTCACAATCACTGTACATACAATTTGTCATATTTGGAAAATTTACATTTTCTTTTGACAATAATGTACTTGCTCCTGTAAGCGTAATAAACACGTTATCCTTTCATCACTATAAATGCATGTTCTTCTTTCCGGTTAAGCAGCGGATACGGTACTCCGTGACTCTCAAAGTCGGTTATTTCAGTTTCCTACAATAACTGATTCCTTTCCCTCATCTCTCAAATTCTTCTCTCATCAATGGATTCTACTCTTTCTGCCCTGCGAAAGTACTTTCCTTCCCTCCCAATAAATGTTCTTAAAAAGATCTACCATGCTAGATGTGAAAGAATCAGAGTTTTTATATGCAAAGGCGTTCCTGACAATGTGCAGTGGATAATTGAAGCTAAGGTCCGTTCGGCTGGTGAAGTTGCAGATGCATGTATGCCTCGTATGCCCGGCTTAGGTAAAAGCGCTTATGCCAAAAAGCGAAGAGCGAAGAGGCTAGGTGTCTGTCATAAATGTGGAAGATGGAATTGCAATACTAAATGCCGCTCTTTAGGATACATCTCCAAAAATCGTGAAGATAAAAGAAAATTCATTAAGAATGGCCTGCGTAAGGAATCTCTGGAAGATATCCGAGGGACTCTTGAAACGCATTCTTGTGGAATAGTACAACGCAAAATAGTCGATTTATGGAGGACTTACCATAAAGAACGAGACCGTTACAGTCCCCAAAATCTGACTTTAAACGACCCTGTTTGCCAGCTTGTAAGAAAACTGGATGGGAAGCAAATCCCCGACTCATAGAAGGCATTGAAGCCGTTACTGGACATAAAACCAGTGGAAGATGTGAGCCACAGTCACAATTACTGTACATATAAGCTGTCATTTTGAAATTTGTCTTTTCTTTTGACAATAATGTACTTGCTTCTGTAAGCGTAATAAACACGTTATCCTTTTATCGCTATAAATGCGTGTTCTTCTTTCTGGATACGGTACTCCGTGACTCACATAGTCAGTTATTTCCGTTTCCTACAATAACTAATTTCTTTCTTTCTTCTCTTAAATTCCTCCTTATTCAATGGAGTCTTCTCTTTCCGCCCTACGAAAGTATTTTCCTTCCCTCCCAATAAATGTTCTTAAAAAGATTTATCAAGCTAGATGTGAACGATTCAGAGTATTTATGCACAAAGGCATTCCTGATAATGTGCGGTGGCTAATCGAAGCTAAGGTTCGTTCGGCTGGTGAAGTTCCAGATGCATTCTTCCCCCGTATGCCCGGCTTTGGTAAAAGCGCTTATGCCAAAAAGAGAAGAGCAAGGAGGCTAGGCGTCTGTCATAATTGTGGATGGTGGATTTGCGGCACTAAATGTCGTTCTTCAGGGATGATCACCAGAAATCGTGAAGATAGAAGAAAATTCATTAAGAATGGCCTGCGTAAGGAATCTCTGGAGGATATCCGAGAGACTCTTGAAGCGCACTCTTGTGGAATGGTGCAATTTGAGATTGTCGGTTTATGGATGACTTTCCAAAAAGAACGAGATCGTTACAGTCTTGGGAATCTGACTTTAAACAACCCTGTTTGCCAGTTTGTGAGAAAACTGGATGGGATGCAAATCGCCGATTCATAGAAGGCATTGAAGCCGTTACTGGACGTAAAGCCAGTGGAAGACGTGGACCAAAGTCACGATTACTGTACATGCTAGCTGTCGCTTTTGAAATTTTCCTCCCCTTTTGGCAATAATGTACCCACTCCTGACGTGAGCCATAGTCATGACTACTGTATATAGCTGCCACTTTTGAAATTTTCCTTCTCTTCCGACGTACCTCATGTACCTACTATTGTATATGCTGACGTGAGCTACAGTCACGACTACTTGTATAGCTGCTAGAAAATTTTCCTGTCGTACCTTTTGACGTGAGCTAAGTTACTTCTAACTTCTTTTGAAAATTTTCTTCCGACAATCACGTACCTACTCCTGACGTAAGCTACAGTCATGACTACTGTACATGCTAGCAGCCATTTTGGAAATTTTCATCCCCTTTTGATGATAATATACCCATTCCTGACGTGAGCCATAGTCATGACTACTGTGCTAGCTGTCACTTTTGAAATTTTTCTCCCCTTCCGACAATAATGTATCCACTCTTGAAAATAAAATTATTGCTTTATCTCTTCATCTCTATAAACATATCATCTTTTCTTCTTTTCTCACAAGGGTAGGGATAGGAATGGAGAAAACCTCAACCCGTAAATCCCGAAGTATTTGTGTATTTTCTGGGGCTTTTCCTGGAAAAGATGAAGAGTACTTAAAGGCAGCCAACCATTTAGGTAGGGTGTTAGCTGAGCGAAAAATACACTTAGTTTATGGAGGAGGTAGTGTCGGATTAATGGGAGGCGTAGCATCAGCAGCATCTCTAGGAGGAAGCCAAGTTCTGGGCATTATCCCTGGACTTCTGAAACTTGTTTCTGGAGGCACCATTGGAGAAGAATTGGTGGTTAAAAACTTGCAAGAGCGTGTGTTACAAATACCTTTTAATGCTGATGCTTTTATCGCTCTACCAGGTGGTTTTGGTACATTGGGAGAAGTCTTCCAAATTGCTTTCATGGCCCAACTCAATTTACACCAGAAAACCATTGGGCTTTTGAATGTTAATAATTTCTTTACAGGTCTGATAGCTTTTGTGGATTACGCTATGCAGAAGAATTTCATATCAAGAGTGGCACGACGAATCATAATATCTGCAACAACTGCTGAAGAATTGCTAGATAAAATGCAAGCTTTTGTTCCTGAACCAGATCCAGCAATGATTCAGATAGACTGGATACGACAGTCTTTCCTGACTAGTTCAATCCCATAATTGTCCTCTACTTACCCTGTTGAAGTATTGTGGAAGAAGAAGCGGTCCGATCTGTTCTTCTTGTCCTTTAGTTTTATTATCAGCATTTTCTTTCGTGTTTCAGTTTTTCTTTTCAGGGAATTTCTTTTTTTATCTCGTAAGATAGTTTCGTTCATGCTGATATTAAAACCATAGGACAAAGCCTTTAGTTTGGAATGGCTGAGTAAAGAGTAATTTTTATTGCTCTTGAGACGCATCCTATTAGGTCTACTAGTCATGACATTTTGGGGTAGCTAAGCTTCAACCTTATTTGGATGACATATCTCTCAACCGAATCTATATTTACTGAAGAAAATATTAGATGAACCTTGGATATTGATTCCAAACATCCATTCCCTTTACATAATTTGTCAGTGTTATTGTCCTCATCAAGATTCACTCATTTTATCGAAGTCTAAATTTTTGCACTCGCCTATTATGAAAATTCACACTTCCGAAGAAATCATTCCAACTTCAATTGCCTTCATACAAATTTTGCTTGAGGTACTCAAAAAGGAGAAAAGAGTTTTTCTCCACAATCAAATTCTCAAATCAATCAATTTTTCTTCAACGATAGGAGAGTTCCTATCGTAGAGGTTTTAAGGTAGGGCCCTTAACCTCAAAATCAATCAATCAATTTTTCTTCAACGATAGGACTGCTCCTATCGCAGAGGTTTTAAGGATGGAACCTTAGCCTCAAAATCAATCAATCAATTTTTCTTCAACGATAGGAAGGTTCCTATCGCAGAGGTTCTAAGGTAGGGCCCTTAGCCTCAATTTCAATCAATCAATTTTTCTTCAACGATAGGAAGGTTCCTATCGCAGAGGTTCTAAGGTAGGGCCCTTAGCCTCAATTTCAATCAATCAATTTTTCTTCAACGATAGGAAGGTTCCTATCGTAGAGGTTCTAAGGTAGGACCCTTAACCTCAAAATCAATCAATCAATTTTTCTTCAACGATAGGAAGGTTCCTATCGCAGAGGTTCTAAGGTAGGGCCCTTAGCCTCAATTTCAATCAATCAATTTCTCTTCAACGATAGGAAGGTTCCTATCGCAGAGGTTCTAAGGTAGGGCCCTTAGCCTCAATTTCAATCAATCAATTTCTCTTCAACGATAGGAAGGTTCCTATCGCAGAGGTTCTAAGGTAGGGCCCTTAGCCTCAATTTCAATCAATCAATTTTTCTTCAACGATAGGAAAGTTCCTATCGCAGAGGTTCTAAGGTAGGGCCCTTAGCCTCAATTTCAATCAATCAATTTCTCTTCAACGATAGGAAGGTTCCTATCGCAGAGGTTCTAAGGTAGGGCCCTTAGTCTCAATTTCAATCAATCAATTTTTCTTCAACGATAGGAAAGTTCCTATCAAAAATCAGAGGTTCTAAGGTAGGGCCCTTAGCCTCAATTTCAATTAATCAATTTTTCTTCAACAATAAGAGTTCCTATCGCAGAGGTTCTAAGGAAAGTTTCTTAACCTCAAAAGGGAGGAGGAAAAGGTTTTTCTCCTCAGGGTTTAGGCGGCGAGAAGGTTCTCAATGCCTAGCTAAGTCGGACGAAATTTGGTAACGACTTTGCACACATCATGTCCCATTAAGCATGTAAAGGGGGGCAGCTGTTGACACCCAATTTTGTCCGACCCTCTTTTTAAAAAAAAATAATAAAAAATTAAAAATAATAATTAAAAATAATAATTGAAAAAAATTAATTGATTATTATACAAAGAGAAAGAGAAAATTAAATTAAATAGTTTTGGGGGCATATTGTTAAGTTAATATCTATGTGTGTATATCAACAAAAAACTATTATTATTATTATTAATTAATTAATTATTATTATTACTGAAAAAAAAATTTAATTAATTTAATTAGTTTATAGGGCATTTTGTTTTATAAGGGTTTAGTAAAAAATAATATATGCGTGTATATATGTATGTATGAAATACAAAATAAAATTCCATAAAAAAATTAACAAAAATGAAAAGTTTGTGGTAAAAATGACAAAATTGAGAAGTTTGGGTAAATGTGACAAAATATGAAAATTTCAGGAAACTTTGGTAATTTTTCGCCTCATTTTTGGGCCAAAGAGACGTTTTTGGCCCAAATTGACAGAAAAAGACAAAATTGTCTTAATCAGAAGTTTCAGGAACATCTCCAAAGTCAAAGGGAGATAAGGGACTGAAACTGTCATTTTACTAAATTAAGAGATAAGTCTGTTTCTTATTAAATTTCAAATTTTTTTTAATTAAAGGAATCCAAGGCCCCTTCCCCTATAAATAGGGGTGAAATATGCGAAGAATAAAAGAAAAAATCAAGATTAGAGCTCAAAAACAAAAAGGGAGAATTATAGCTTAGGTCCCTGTTCATTTTTTTCTTACTTCTAGAAAAGTCTAAACTTTTCCCTTTTTCTGTTGATCTTTTCCGTTTTCCATCTCTCGTTTTCCGTCCTCCCTCCGTTCACCGTTTTTTCCGTCTCTTCCTCCTCCACCGCCGTCTCCTCTAGACTTCCCAGCCACCGCTGTCGCCGTCGCTCCGCCCCTCGCCGTCCGACGCACCGCCGTCTGCCTTCGCCGTCGCGTTTCGCGCGTCGTCATCCGCCGCCGTCTTCTTCCTTCTCCCTCCTCCTCCGCCGTTGTCGCTGCCTCCTCCTTGCCCTCGCCACGTCGCCGCCTTCCCTGCACGCCTGGTCCGTCGACGCCGCCGTCGCCGCCGTTTTCCCCTCTCTCGCCCGTCGCACAACCTCTGTTTCCCGTTTCACAAATTCTAAATTTTGTTTCTATAGATAAAACTCCATTTTAGTCCTTTACCTTTCCATATTTATTCGTTTTGGTCACTAACCGTTTTTTTATTTCTGCAGAACTAACAACTAACTTTTATTATTATTATTATTATTATTATTATTCCATTATAAGTTACTAACCTTATTATTATTAACAACTAACTTTACTAACTTTAACTATTATTTTTTATTATTATTATTATTATTATTATTATTATTATTATTATTTTCATGGAAGCTTATACCTCCTATATTTTTTTTAAGTGGATGGCCAAAAAGCCCCACTTTATTTATTTATTTATTGTCCTTTAACTTTCCTTTATTTATTTTATGTGCTTTTTATTTGTTTATTTATTTGCATATGTTATTTAACTTGTGCAATTTTTTAAGTGGATGGCCAAAAAGCCCCACTTTATTTTAATTATTTATTTATTGTCCTTTATTTACTTTATGTAATTTTTTTTTTTTCTACATAGATGGTTAAATTTATTTCACTTTTAGCTATAAAAAAATAAAATAATAACAAAATAAAAGAAGAAGTTTTTTTAACTTTTGTTTAGGACTAATCAAGAATCCATTTTTATTACAAAGCCCCCATCCTCTATTATTTTGGAACACATATTATTTATTTATTTCTTTAAAAAGTTAACCTTTTATTCCTTTTATTAAAGATTATTAAAAAAAATCATAATTGTATAATTCCAAAAAATAAAAAAATCAATTTTTTTAAGTATATCTTTAAAATTTATGGATTAGATAATTTTTAAAATAATAAAAAAATTAAATATAAAAATAATAATAAAATATTAAAAATATTAGAAATTGTGATTAAAAATAATTAATTAAATAAACAAAAAACTTAAATTAAATTCCATATCCAAATGATCCGACAGGATCCATGGTTTGGAGAACGAAAAATATTTTTTTATCCAGTAAAAAGAATAAAAAAATATAAAAAAAACAAAACCTTTTTTAATAAAAGAAATATATGAAAATTAAGACTTTATATTTTACTTATTTATTTTAAAATTTTTAAAAAAATATAACTTTTTTGTTCCTTTATTGAACAAATAAAAATCTTAGCCAAATGATTTTAAAAAATACAAATAAATTAAAAGGAAAAGAATTAAATTCTCTTTAAATATTTTTAGACTTATCAATTAGATGTATATTTTTAGACTTATAAATTAGATAATTACTTTAAAAATCTTTTATCAAATAAAATAAAATATATGAAATATCAAGATTTTTTTTAGAAAAGTATATAACTCTTTGGTTTCTTTATTAAATAAATAAAAAATCTTAATATTAGGTAATTAAATAATTACTTTTTGGGTTCATTTATAAATCAAGTAATTAGTTTAAAAAAAAATCTTTCAAAACAAAACAAAAAGAAAAGAATAAAAAGGAAAGAATAAAACAAGAAAAGAATAAAAGAATATAAAAAATAATAAAACAAATTTTTTAAAATAATAATTAAATATAAATCATATATGTAATTTTTTTAAAATTATTAAAAAAATTCAAAATTTTCATAAAAATTCATAAAAAGTAATTAGTAATTAAACTAATAATTAATTTAATAAAAATAAGAATTAAAAATTTAAATAATTAACAATAAATTAAAATATTAAATTAATTTCCATATCCGGATGATCCGACAGGATTCACGGTTTGGAAAAATACAAACTTTTAATTGAATAAAAATTAAATACAAAGATAAAAATCCATATTCAAATAATTCGGCAGAATTTATGATATGGATTAAAATATTTAATTAAAATTTCATCAAATTCCGTGTCCGGGTGGTTCGATAGAGTCCATGGTTCGGAAACATTGAGCTTATTATAAAAATTATACAAATTAATTACTAAAGATTTTAAAGCCCATATTAATTTAAAAATCCACATCCGACTAATTCAGTTAAAATTTATGTTTTGAAAATTAACTGAATTTTATTTAAAAGCAAGCAAAACAAAATTAAAATCAACTAAGGTACCAATTTTGGGCGCTTTAACAAAATTGTTTTAGCGTAACCGTACTTCTGAACCCCCGAACTCTCGCAGACCATTTTTAAGGTGTCCAATTGACCTGAGTTAAAACCAATTGGTGGCGACTCCAAAAAACAACCCGCACGTTGCCACAAGTGGCATATATTGAAAAAGATATATTTGACGGTATTAACAATGACACAGTTGTAAAATTTTTTCAAGCTATGAAAACTAGTCGAGAACAATTGTAATAATATATTTTTTTTATCCTTGGAGCATATAACCAAATTTATAAATTTCATTATAAATTCTTAGTATTTAGTATTTGTGTATATATATAAATGGACCCCCCTTTGAAAAAATCCTGGATCCGCTACTGCTTCAAACAAGGGTGATGTTTTCTTAATCCATAATAATGGCTAAAAAATTGGAAATTCCTAACAACCATAGTTGAAAAAATGTCAACTAATTTTAAATAAAAATAAGTCATTTTTAAGTAATTTAATTTAATGTAAAATGATATGCACATTAACTTTTTAGCTTCTCTTTGTTCCATGAAGAATGAAACATAATTTTTTTACAGTCTTAAAAAATATGAAGCATTTCTTTTTTTAAAAAAGTTTTTAACATCTAATTTACCTTATTACCCTTACTTAAACTCTTACTACACAAAAATAAAAAAGAAATATTTTCTTTTTTAATCTTCATTAAAACTCTCACTTTACAAAACCTCGAAAGAATATTTTATTTCTTTAGTCATCGTTTAAAATTTTAAACTCTTACTATACATAACCTAAGAAGGATTTTAAAAAAGAATTTTAGTTTCAAGGATAAAAATGAAAAAAAAATCATAAATTACATATACATTAATCTATGTACAAAAAAAATATTATCCTTTATGGGATAGAGGAAATATTACACTAAAGTTGGTCTTGAACAAATATTAAATTTCTAAAATTGTGTCAAACAAAAAAGTGTAGAATCCACAATGCTTCAAAGAAAGTTTCAACCCAATAGCTCAGCTCAATAATGGGTAGGACGTCGAGTTAGGAGGTTGGATCTTAGGACTTTTAATATAAATTTTTTATAAAAATTAAGTCAAAAAAATATATAAAAATTATAACTCAAATTCTTACGATTAAGAAATGTCAAAACTTACAAGTAAACTACATAATTGTTCCTTTTTTTTTTTTTATCTTATCCAGGTCATGTAATTTTATTTTTGTCCTAGTGAAGTCCCGTATCTCATACTGAGTCATTTATGTTATTTTTGTTATTAATTTTGATATAATTTCATTGAAAGATGACAATTTTGATCCCTAGATTTTGCTCATCCTACTCCTACTAGCCTAAAACTTATGAATCTAACAACTCAACCATTATCTCCATGTCACTCCAACCACCATTTTTTCTTTCTCCTTTTACCTTTATGATTCTCTGAGCGGATAATGATTTGGAAATGCAACCCATTTTGAGTTGGAGTGACATGGAGATGATGTTTCGTATCTAGCTAGCTACCACTACCATGCCCTAAATTCTGCCATTTGAATAGCAAGGTTAACCAAAACCTAATAAAAAACTATTGCCAAATCCATGGAAGAAATTATGAATCATCGAAACTAACCCATTAGAAAAATTATGCTACGAGGCAAGTGGGACTTCTTCGCATCAATCGGGCACTAGATTTAAACCAGAGGCACCAACAAGCACCAATCTTTGCCAGATTTGGCTAAAGAGGATGATGAACAGTAAACTTTGAAAGTTTTTGGGGAGTTGTGTGGTGGCGACATTGACTAGCGACATACACTGAGAAAAGGATTGGTCTAGCAATCAGAGATCAGCCATCCACCACACACCCTATCAGCTAGTCAATTATGCATGAATCTACCTTGTTGAAGCTCTCTCCTATGTATATTTGGAGTTGAGAAGCAAGGCATGGTTATGGGTCATGTGATAAGGTGAAGAAAAGATTTGTAGAAGGGAGCTTCATAGCATTAACCATTTGGAAGAAATTGTTTATTGTACAAGGCCTCGTTGATCATCACTTCCACCACCACACAACATCATTTGTTGCTGGTCAAAGCATTTTGGGTCCTTATATTGGGCATCTTCAATCCCTGCCCAACTCTGTCTCTCTCCTTATTTAGAACAGGTTATGCTCAATCCCTCTGCTTCGGCCCCATCTTGAAATATCCGATTTTGTTCTTCCAAAAGTAATTGCTTTTGATTCATTTTCGTCCTCCTATTTCAGATCTTGATTTCAAAATTTTGTTTTTTATTGGTTTGTACATAGAAGTTTAGGACCAAACTGCAAGCTATGAACATGATGAGAAATAGCCACACCATTTCCTAGTATTGCTGTTTATGTTACAGTCCCCAATAAAGAAGTAGGTTACCTTGTCTTCTTTTTTTGACATGAAATTAGAATTGCTTGCTTGTTCGTTGAGCAGGATAGGAGAGACAAAATCAACTAATTTTGGTTTGCGTTGGAAGGACTAAATCCAGGGTAACTGTTGGAGGCGTTGTGGGTGTAGAATCGAGTGGGCAGGAGGAGAAAGATAAAACAGTGCTTGGAGTAAGATGAAAATGTTAGTTGAGCTGTTAGATTCATAAGTTTTAGGGTACTAGAAAATTATAGGATGGAGAAAATTTAGGGACTGTGATTGTTATTTTTTTCATCTAGATTATATCAAAATTAACAGCCAATATAATGGAAAGAACTCTCACGGGGGCATTATATGAGGTATTAGACTTTACTAGAATAAAATAAAGGTATGTGACCTGCATGCGACAAAAAAACAGAAAAAAGGGACACCGTGAAGTTTACTCCAAAACTTACTAATCTCGATATTGATAGCCATGCAGAAATTACCTTGACAATTGTTGGCAGCAAAAGAAGTTTCTCTGGTGGGTTTTTGGGTAAAGGTTGCACAACAATAGAGATTGGCAAGGGAAAGAGAAAATACTGAGAGAAAATGTTGACCTTTTTTTATGGGTAAATTTTTAAATATACTTTCAGATTCTTTTAATACACATGAAAATATGAAATTTTTAATGAAAAAAGTTAAAACCATTTTTTCACATTCTTTCCTATTTATTTATATTTTTATATGTATCTTTTTATTATTTAATTTTCTAAATTTCTTTACTGCATTTTGAAAAGTGTACGAGCTAATTTGAAATCGCTTTTAGTCTAGGAGTTAAAAGTGAAATTTTTTGTGATGGTGGTAAAAGGCCTAAATGCACTATTAGTCCTCCAACTTTATAAACTTGTACGAGTTGGTCCCTCAACTTTGATTCAGTATGACTTAGTTCTCAAACTTTGCAAAATCATGCGACTTAGTCCTCAAAATTTTTAAATGATGCGACTTAGTCCTTCTGCTACCAAGATAAATTACAATTTTAAGTCCTAACTTTCAATCTTTTAGCAACTCGTGCGAGTTGGCAAAGTTGAGGGACTAATGGTGCCCTAGGCCAAGAAGAAAAGGAAGTTTGAATGTGGGAGCTAATAATTCCATGAAGACTTGAAAGTTTTGATGACCTATGGTGTAGTGAGAGGCAGTGGGACCATGTAATTAATATATAAGGTGTTGTCTTTATATGGGAAAATTTTGAAGTTTAGGTGAAATTACAGTTTGGCTCTTCTATTTTAGAAATATATACTTTACTTTTGTCTTTTTAATATGATCTAACAGTAACTTCTGAAATCTTAATTTAAACTATGAAGTAGTTATCTTCAAGTAATTTCAATTTATATGATATTTTTTATAATTAATTGACATTTAAAAATATTATTTTAAAAAGTAAAACAAATACAGAAAGAAAAAACTGATAATTTAAAAGGTCCATGTACTGTAAAAAAAAAATACAATACAGATTGAAATTACTAGAAAGTGGCTACCGTAATAACTAAATTAAGATTTAAGATGTTGTTGTCGGACTGTATTAAATATGTAGGGGCAAAGTGTATATTTCTAAAATAGGAGGCATAAAGTGTAATTTCACCTAAACCTCAAGGGACAAATTATAATTTGTCCCTTCTTTTAATACATATGGACGTATAAAATTTTTATATAAAAACTTTAAAATTATTTTTTTTAAACTCTTTACTCTTTGTTTATATTTTTTTTATATATCTTTTTATTATTTAATTTTCTAAAATTCTTTACCATATTTTTAAAAGTTTACGAGCTAATTTGAAATCGGTTTTACTTTAGGAGTTAAAAGTGAAATTTGTGTGATGGTGGTCGTGAAAAGAGAGAGAAGAAAAGGAAGTTTGCATGCGGGGGATAATTATTCCATGAAGATGAAAGAGTGGGGACTGAAGTGAGAACAGAGAGAAAAGGGCAAGAAGAGAAGCGAGATAAAAAGTAAGAGGCGAGCTTTACAAAAATTATTTTTTAAAGAAAGAGTAATAAAAATATTTATTTTGATATCGGAATTTTTCTAAAATGTATTCAAGTTAAAGGAAAATATTTGTTGATATTTATAATTATTTTTATTTATTGATATTTATAATTTTTAATAGTTTTTTTGTAAGTGCATATGTATATTTTATGAATTTTTAACTCTAAAAGCAGTAAAAAATTATTAAGTTTTTTTATTTTTTAAAAATGTCTCATGAAGCAATAATTCAATAAATAGACGGAATATATTTGAAATTCATTAAACAGATTTTCCAAGATTTTTCATAGCTCCATCCAAACTTATCCAAGCATTAATCCCAAAAATTAAAGATTAAACCCATGTATGTGTTGAATTATAGAGTTAGCGATTATTGTCAAGTTTTCTTTCACGAAGAGAGAAGCTAAGGGTGGGCGTAGCTGGGCATGAACGATACTGGTGATTTCTGCTTTCAAGAGCAGACCCGATCTAGCCAAGGATTATTAATCATAAATCATTTTATTCTCTTATATGATTTGCCTTTTCTTCATCGGTCCAAAATTAAGCTGTTGTCCAACATTATTATTTATAGGTTGAATGGTTCTTGTTAATTGTATTAAAGGTAATGTACATAAATTTTACTAAATTTTTAATATTAATGTATGGTTTGATGTGCAAAGGTTAACTGACCGGATGATGGGCGATGCATTAAGTGGAACTCTTGGATTCATATAAAGATAAACATCTTCATGTGGAGATCTATGCGAAATGGTTTGCCAACAAGAAGCAAACCTTATCAGAAGGGAGATCCAAATGGAAGAAAGCTGTTGCCCAGTATGCAAAGAAGAGGAGGAATCGGTAGAACAGTGCAGATTCCGGTGTTCGTCAAGAGAAGGTGGTGTGGGAAAATATATATATATGTGTGCTTTATATCACTAACAATTTATTTTGAATTTTTTTATAATTATGATGATTACTTATTTATTTTCTGAAACTTACAATCCACTTACAATATTTTACTTCAAATTTTTTAGCACATTGACAAATCCATGTAGTGATACAAGATAAGAAACACATAAGAGCATGTGGAAATCATGCAATTTTACTTTTGGCTGGAATAAGGACTATGAACAATTAAACATGGCATACAATGCTTTTTTAATCAAATTAATCTTTGTTTCCCCTAATCTTTAAATATGATTAATTGCATTACTACCTAATTTTTGTCTGATCAACAAAGCGTTTTTACTATACTTAATCCATTTTGACTACCACATCTTAGGAATTATGTCATGCCATTTCTAATAATGTTATTTCGTAAACATCAGTCCTAATAAATTGAGAGCAAGATTTAGAATAAATTTTTCAAACTTGGTAAGTAATAACCTATTTAATTTCAATTGAGACAATTAAATATGAGATATGTTAGTGAGACACAAATGAGAAATTTTTACAAATATATTTTCATCAATTTGAATTGAGAAATTATCACACTTGCAAAAGTGCAATTTAGCTGTAAAAGTGTGTTAATGTATGCAAGCTGATTTGCCATACATTAGACAATTTTAAAAGGAAAGAAATTGAAAATTAAGGAAACAATGCAATTTTGGTGGAAAAAGGATATTTCTGAAAAATGAAACCAAATTAAGACGAATAACCATTTAAGTCCATAGTTGAAGGAATCAATTCATTTTTTCCAAAAATTAATATTAATTTAACACTTATCAAATTAATTTGACCATGAATTCAAAATATTGGTGTTTGACCTAATAAATTATGTATTTATCCAAACTAAAATGAGGACATTCTAGCCACATTATCACCACTATTTTTTAGCATTTATTTACAATTTAAACTAATTTAAAAATTTGATCAGCTAACCAGATATATTTACAAAAATATTAGGCAAAATAATATAACTTCCAGGTATAACCAAAACAAAAGAGGGCCAATATTTATCATTAATTAACCTATAAAATAAAAATGAAAGGTGTATATGATATAGTAGTTGCCCTATTACATTAATTTGGATATTAATGTTCTAAACATATATATCTTCAAAATTATTTAGCAAAAAAATCAGACTTCCATGTATAACATTTTTAAATATCTCTGCTATGTCCTTTTATGTTTAATGCCTTTTAGAAAGTAATATATTTCCTTTTTAATTTATTCTCTACTTTAGATGTATATCAATATTTCATCCCCATAAAAAACTCTATATAAAGGTAACATTCTCTCCCTCCTTGTGTGTGTTTAATTTTTAGCATCATTTCCACCACTGCATCATATCTTTCATTTATTTCCTAAATTCATTTTATTTCATAATTTTTTTTTCTTCTGTCTGATTTCATCAATGTTCCACTTTTAAAATAATAAGGTTATGTTTATATTCTTTTTTATGATTCTAATTTTTTATTTTTATAAATAAATTTTCTCTTCATTCATCTCCATCTGGTAAATTTCATAGAAATTTTAAATTTTAATATTTGATCACTATTATCCAAACTCACATTTTTTTTTCTTTATTGGTAGGAGACATTCGATATTTAACAAATCACTATAGTATTTATGAAAAAATTTTATGTAGTATTTATGAAAAAATGTTATGTAGTATTTTGCATGAATGTGGTTTCAATTCTACCTTTATTAGTTTGACTGCATGCATGATCGATGAATTCAAGTGAATAGATATAAAAAAAGTAAGATATGTTAAAATTACCTTCACTTTTAGAATAATATTTTTATAACTATTAAATATATATATTTTTTGGAACTCAATTAAACTTGAAATCATGTGATAATGTTAGATATGTATACTAATTTTGTATAAAAAATAAAACTACTAAAAAAGTATATTAAAATTATATTTATATTCTTATGGTGAAGAAATATTAAAACTTACTAATCTCAATACCCGTAGCTATATAGATAATGCTCTGACAATTGTTGGTTGCAAAACAAAGTTTCTCTGGTTTTTTCGTAAAGGTCGCACAAGACTGGAGATTTATAAGAGAGAGAGAGAAATTGTTAGGAAAGAGGGTGACATTTTTATATGTGTAAATTTTTAAATATACTTTTACATTCTTTGTACAGACAGGAAAGTATAAAATTTTTACATGAAAAAAAGTTAAAATTATTATTTTTTTAAAATCTTTACTATTTATTTATATTGTTATGTATATATTTTTATTATTTAATTTTCTAAAATTCTTTACTATATTTTTAAAAGTTTATGAGCCAATTTGAAATCGCTCTCAGTTTAACAGTTAAAATTGAAACTAGTGTGGCAGTCGGTGGTGGAAAGTGAAAGAAGAAAAGGAAGTTCGCGTGTGGGAGATAATAATAACATGAAGACTTGATAAGTTCTGAATCTTCTGATGAGCAGCGGTGCCATGAGAGAGTGGAAACAGAGAGAAAAGCGCAAGGAGAGCGAGAGATGCACGACTGTGGGGTCACCAACGAGGCAGAGTAATTAATGTATGAGGTGAGCTTCACAGAGTAATCGGATTGTTTTGAAAGATGTATAAATAGATGTATAAAGAAAGAGTAATAAATCTTATCTTATCTTATATATTATAAAAAGTATGGAGGTGTTTAAATGTTGAACAATGTTTTTACCTTTCAGTTATAAAATAGTTTACTATTTTAAGAAGATCTAAATATATCATTATATATTTAATTTATTAATAGATATGAAAGCAAGAAGAATGGTAATATAAGAAACTCATGTTCTCATATTTTTTATTTCAATTGTTAATTATTTGCCATGTGTACTTTCAGGTGTTTCCTACCTATTTCACTTCTATGTATGACACATGTCATTTTAACATTTATTATCTTTTTCACTTTTTTACCACAAATAAATTTTTCCCGTATCTGAGACGTGGGTCTCATCCAGTTCACCACTATCCCTTCTAGAATCCACGTTCTCTCTTCTATAGCTATTAAACGTTATCCACTACTAACCCATTACTGCCAGCTATAGTTATGGTTATATAGCCACTACCACGTTTAAATACATTACAGGAACTACCGATGTCGTTCGCCTTTTCATTTCTTCTCTATCATTTCCGAATAAGCAATGCACATGAAGTATTGAGTAACTAAGATCTGCAACATTGTGGAATAGGGGATCACTCCAGCTCTCCAGATGCATTGTGTGGCAACTTCTACATAGAAGGTAAAACATCATCAATTACCTTCAAGTACGCTTAATTCTTTATTCTGCTTCAAAATAAAATAATTTTAAAAACTGAAATTACCTTTTGCCATTTTGACAACAGTGTTTCAGCAAAGCCAAGGGAAATGTAGCAACCTCAGCAAATCAGGTTGTGAATTACCAATTTCCTCGAACTTTCTTAATGCTGCAAATTGTTGAAATGAGTTCACTGCCTTGAAATTATATAAATTGTTCAACTACTGCAGGGATAAACTAAACACATCAAACTCTAGGAAAGAAGCCTGTCCAGCAATCAAATCGAAAGCAACTGTCCCCTATAGCTTTTATTAACAGGAAATAATAACACAGACTTCAAAATTTTTCACTCAAGGAGAACTCAACAAACAAAGCAACTAGCAAAGAAGTTCAGCAAATTCAACAGATTAGGTACTTCTATATGCTTTTAATATTTTTTCCAGAAATTAAACTGGTTACTGGTGCTTAGTCTACATGTATGTGAGATTTTTAATGTGAGTAGAATGCGTGTATTAGGGTCTTGGTTGTAAATCTCAAGCATATTTCCAATTGTCATGATCAACTGATTTTACTAATACGCTATGTTTCATATGTTATTCCATGATACATATACACCTGAAACAATATGTTTTCCATTTCACTGACTTCTAATTTTTCAAAACTGTTCTTACCTCAATTTTTTTTTAAAAGTACAACACACTCCAGGAAAAAAAGCAGGTACAGTAACCAAATTAGAAGCAGGTAACCATGCCCATGTTTATTCCATTTTCCCCTATGGCTTATTAACAAGAAATAACAACACTGACATTGAAATTTTTATAACTTTGCAGCACTTTTCAGAATCCAAGGTTAACTCAGTAAACAAAGTAACCATCAAAGAAGTCAAGTGAATTCACTAAATAAAGTACTTCTATATGCTTTTACGAATCCTGCCTAGCAATTAGATGGGGAGTTGTGTGCAGTCTGCTTATTCTTCATATCTGAGGGAATACATAAGTACAAGTTTGGAGATAGCAAAATGATACTTGTGATAACACTAAATAACAGGCTGATGAAAGCATCGAGGTAACTTCATACATGTTTCTGTAGGACCAACCAAGATTTTGACTCACCATGCTTCTCTAGAAAAAAGTCAGGAAACCAACATAAGCAACTCAATATAACCACATACGTGAAGGCATAGAAGCAAGGGTTTTATCCCAGAGCTACCAAAGAATCCAAGGTTTTCTTCTTCTCTAGGTAAAATTGACAAAGCCAATAGTGAGCCCTAAGATGGAAATATTAGAGAAGAAGGGCAACAGTTTTTACATCAAAATGACAAATTAGTTGAGATTTACCATATAAAAAACTCCATATGCATTTTGTAAATCAAGAAAAATCAATTGAGAAGCATACAGACACAAGTTCAAGTAACTCTAATGGGTTGAAATCACATGTTAATTTACTGAAAGATTATTTTTTGTAATATTGTTAACACTTTGTTAACTTCAAGATTACCAACAAATGTGAGCCTCCACAATAATCTCAAACAACCAAGTTTTTTAGAGAAAGATATCCTTTTTGTCAAAGTTAAAAAACTTTAACTTTTCAATAGGAACAACTTTTATTTTTTTTGGAAATTTTCTCTCAGATAAATCAATATAGCCTACTTCAGACGACTTTTTTCAGAGTTTATTTTTCATCTTTTGATTGGCATTCTTCACAGACCTAATTCTCTACAATTTTGCTTGGTAAAAGTGCCATGGAATGCCTTTAAAAAGTGAAAAAGGTTTTACAATCATATATTGTAAGACAAAAAAAGAACTAAATGAAAGAAAAACATAAAAAAATACATCATTAAGTTAAAACCATGGGTAGCCCTTTAAATGAAAAGGCCACAAACGTAACATAAGAAATACATCAATTAGGAATCTAGCACCAATGTGGAATACGGATAATACACGCTAAGTCTGAAATATTTAAGGAAGAAAAATAGAAGAATGCATTCTAAAAGCTAAGTATACATGGCAAAAGGTTATTCAATCAAGATACTTCAAGTAATTAAACAACAGCAGGTTATTTTTTGCAAGTGGAGTTGTATTATCGGTACTAAAGTTTTGTACCAAGGTTAGAACCATTAATTTATACTGAAATAAAGTTGATTAAGAAAATCCTTTAAAAATAATAAAATGAGTTTAGTACAGGTAATCACCAGATACTTTGGATATACTTTACAGACCTATAATAGTGATATAAAACAATGGCAGAATGCATGTATTTAGCACAGATGATACTATGAAGTGCAAATATTTAACAATGTTGGAATGCATGTTCCGTGACATATTGTTAGGTAGCCAACATAGTACAAAAGTTCATCATAATAAGCACATAAATACCATATTAAACAAACATAATAACATTTACATACCACTTTGACAGAGAAGGTCAATGCAGGTCTAACCCTTTCTCCAACTGAACGGGGCCCATTTCTCTAAAAAGTCTAGCCTTTTTGATGTTCCTGTTATTCCTGAATGTCCATATCCTTTCGCAAAATAGAAGAAACAAAAAATAAAAGAGGGTTAAGGTTTTAAGATTTAAAAAATACCAAGAGACAGTCTAATAATGTTTAATAGCGCTCAGAATGAGGCTGTAAAGAACAAATGAAACAAAGGAAAAGCTTACGTCTGGTCTATGTGTTGATAGCAGAGGCGCGTGTACTTCCCCGCTCCAACACGAAGGTGCAACAGCCACCACTAATTGAGGACTTTGGCTGGACTCGATCCCCACAACAAATCTATTCGAAGGAGGGAAGCCAGCAAACCAACGAAAAACAAAAAAAAAAGTGGAAAATAAGGAATTGGGGTTTCAAAGTTTAGACATCAATTTTTTGCAAATCGGATCTGTTTTTCAACACACAGGCTTCGTAAAAGTTGATCAGGAAAACGAGAGGACAAAATCAATGCAAATCAAAGTATTTTCCAAAGGGAAAAAAAGTTCACCCTAATGTTTTTGTCCGATCTACGGAAAACGGTAGCAATTTTGAAAAAAAAAAAACATTAGAGAAAGGCGTAGAGGAGAAGTAGAAGAATAGAAAGATGTAATAATTTTTAAAATCTGGAAAAATGAAATCTGGCAATACAAGTTAATCGTTACAGCAGTGACGCTGTCAAAACCACCAAGGAGTTGGCGAGAGGAGAAAGAGGAAACACTTGAAATGGGGCTGCCAAGAAAAAAAAAAAAGGTACTTATGCCCATTCGAAATATTACAGCTTAGTAGCTCAACTAACCTTTAAATGCCATCTAAATCCCATCGTTTATAAAGTGACATTGGTAATAGCTACCGTATTTTATTGTTATTATATTAGTTTTGGTCCATTATCAACGAATAAATGTTGTTACTATATTTCAGACTTGTAATGGTCTACTGCTTAATTTATTCTCCATATGTAACAAATATTTTCTAATATTTTATTTTTTACATGCGTATGAGTAAAAAAAAATCAATCCAATTCATTCTTCTTTTTTATTGTTAACTTTCATGGCTATACTTTTAATAATAGATAATGTATTATACAACAATGACCTGTCTGTAGGTGATGAAGATTGACAACGGAGACTAAGAGAAAAGGGGCGAGAGTAAGATAAATGTGGGGTTTTGTGAAACAATGGTTTTTTTTTCTATTTCAAATATGGGTTAAGCCAACTTTCTCTTGTTTTGCCTTCATGTGTCAGCATTTTTATTTCACTCCTTTATTGCTATAGTTATGCGGTGTTGTATGTTTTAAAATAAACCAATCGGCCTAATTTATGCTTTACTTTCTTCAGGCTTGTATTTCTCATACTTTAGGTTTCACATGTTTGGATTTAGATGTTAAATTAAGCCCAATTATAGTTTATTTCTATTTATTGCTTATGATATAGTAATATAATTTTACTAATTAATTATGCATTGACTTAAAAAATTGTTAAATTCACCATTTTTATTTAAATTGATTATCTGAACAAATCATAAATTTTTTAAAAAAATTTATACATTAACAACAAATAAAAAATACTTGCTTTTAATAAAAATATTATAATTATATTTTGCATTTCGTAAGGTGTAAGGTTTTCAAAATTGATTATTTTTTCATAAAAAAGAATTGATAATTTTAAAAAATAATCACTCTATATCACAATAATTCACAATATTGCATCAAGTTTAATTCCATCCATACTAATGCACCACTTCATATTTTTCCTCATCAATTACAAGAGATGGAAAACACATTCTTCCGCAATCCCATATCCAATTGAGATCTCATCCACTTTAAAATGAGTGTAAAAGTTCATAATTTGATAAACAAAAATTATATATATATATATATATTGTGTTCACAAGCATTACAAGTATAAGAAGCTAAGTAGTACATTAGAAAAGTTAGGTGATAAGTAACTGCTACATGAAACCTATAGGACCTCGACAGCATTTTACTACTACAAAGGAGCCAAAGCTGGAGGAGAGTGTTGATGCTACTGCTCTAACTTTGGTCTTCTCTGTAATATTCTTGACACTTTACCAACTAAACTAGCGGAGCAACAAATTATACATTAAATCTATGATCCTGTCCTTTTCATGTGATATAAAATATTTCTTTTTGAAATAGTAGTCCGTCCGTTAGACGGGTTATGAAACTAGTTAGAGTTTTAATACCATTATAATATCCCAAAGAAAAAAAAAATCACGTGCCTCTCTCACCTCTCCTGATTTTGCTCACTTGATTGGCTTTAATTTAGCCACTAATGGCTAAAGTATGTAAAATACCTCCACTTTTTAATCCCTTATCATTTGAAGCCTCTTATTTTAATCTTTTACAATTTTTAATGTGAGAGTGTTGGAAAGTTTATCCTACTATCTAACAAGCCAACACATTTCACATTGGAAAATCCTCGCATGGCAGCATATCAGCTTAATTTTGGAACAATATGATTTGTGCTCTAAATGAAAAAAAAAAAAGAAAGAAAGAAACCCATAAATTTTTTTATCTGTTATGGCAAAAATTTATGGGTTGTCACTAATTTTCAAATTTTGTAACAAACATGCCTCTATGTTTATACTAATGTAAAAAATGCCATCAAACATAAGATTTTATCGATTTATTTATTTTTAACTTATTAAAACAAATGTTTTTATTATAACTTAAAAGTGCAACTTAATACCACAAATAAAAAAAGTAAAAATACATAAATTGACTTAATCGTTTTACTCTTAAGTTATAAGTATTAAGTATTGAGTTAATTTAATAGTAAAAATATTAAGATGGAAACATAAATTATGCTGCATTTTTTTTTTTACATTTTTCAATTTTTTAAAATATTAAAAAATTAGAAGATTCATTTTTTCCACATGACCATCCTTTTTTAATATTTTAATGCAAAATTTTATTCTTAACAACTAAATCTTTTTTCTATAGTAAATAATAAAGTTTTTACAGTCATAGGATTATTACACTTAAATAATATGGATTTCAAATAAAATTGGTTTTGATCAATAGAATGGAAAAATAAAAATACATTATTTTAGATTAAGTTGATTTAAGTTAAAATGAATTGGACCTAAGCTTTTAATAAATGTTTTAAGGTTCTATTCAAAATAGAAAAAAAAAAAAAGACATGAGCTAAGTCCATAGGTGAGACATTTACTATGAAACTCAAGCAAAAATAAATTTCTTATAATAAGTATGACACAAATATAGGCCTTGATGTCAAAATATAGTTTTGGTAAGTCAACACTGAGTTTTCCAAAGACATATAACTATAACTAAATGTACATTGCTAAAAATTTTAACCCTACTTTTGACTTCTAATAAAAATACACTAATTTATATGACGGTTAAACATGCCTAAAAATACGTTTTTCAATTTATTTACTTTTTAAACTTTAAATATTTTGATTAGAACTTAAAAGCACAACTTCATATCTATGTATATCTATATTTATATCTATATATAACAAAAAGTGCAAAGATATAAAGTGACTAAACCTTAAATTATAATTTATTAGTTGTCCTTTAAGGTAGTAGGAATTTTTTCTATTTTAAGGATTTTATTTTTCTATAGTTGACTAATTATATTATAAGAATAATGGATAAGACTAGGTTTTCAAACCTTAGTGATGTGAAGTTCTATTAAAAATAGGGAAAAAAAACATAAGTTAAGTCTATAGGTGAGACATTCACTATGAAACTCAAGCAAAAATAAATTTTTTATAATAAGTATGACACAAATATGTGCCATGATGTCAAACTATAGACATTGAGTTTTCCCAAAGACATATAACTATAACTAATTGTACATTGCTAAAAAGCTTAACCCCATTCTTGACTTTTAATAAAAAAATACTCATTTATATGACTCATGCCTAAAAATATATCAATTTATTTACTTTTTGAACTTTAAATATTTTGTTAAAAGCATACCTATAAAATAAAGATGGTTATCAATTTTTTTTTCCATTTTAAGGGTTCTAATTTTCAATGGTTTACTAATTATACTATAGGAACAATGGATAAAATTGGGTTTTCAAACCTGAGTGATGTGAGTATAATTTATAAATCAACATAAAAAAGATAAAATAAAATGAAAGGGAAGTGTAAGTTTGAAACCTTGGGGCAAATGCATTTTTTATTAAAAATCAAGAGTAAGGTATTTAAGCATTTTAGTGATGCATAGTTACTTATAGTTATATATATATATCTTTGAAAAAACTTAATGTTTACTTACCAAGTCAATACTTTGACATCATTACTCATATTTGTCATCATACTTATTAACAGAAATTTATTTTTGCTTAAGTTTTCTATTGAATATCCTACCTGGGGACTTGGCATATTCTTCTTTTTTTTTTTTTCTATTTTAACAGAACGTCAAAATATTTGTTAGAAACTTGGCTTGCATATCTTTAAAAGGTTAAAATTATGCTAATACATTTGTACATTTAATTTTTTGGGCCAATTAATATAATATATTTGTTTAATTATTAGCCTTTTGAATCTAAAATATAAAAATTAAGATAAAATTTATTAACTTAACTTTTAATAAAATTTCTAAATACATAATATCATTAAATTACAATCATTTCTTAACATATTACATACTATTAATTTTAAATTTTGCACTAATAAGAGAAACTTTGATATCTTTGATAAGATATTAAATGTATGATAATGAAATTTTTATAACTTTTGTACCATCAAAAATAAAAATTCTATCATTTTTTTATAGCCAGTATTACCTATAACATATTCTATACTTTATTATTATATTATTATTATTTAAAATAAATAGAAATCAAATACAATGAGTAAACTATTATAATGGATGGCACTGAGGATAGTTATGATGATATATTATCATAAAAATATTTCAAACAAACATACCTAAACTAGAAAAAAGTAAAATCATTATTGCTACCCATTTATTTTGAACAAGATAATTATAATTATAATTATTTTTATTAAAAAATAATTATTATTTTGATTTATGTATGTAATTAGTGCAAATTTATCTAACATTTTAAATATTAAAAGTATATTAAATTTTTTATTAATTACATAAGTAATATTTAATTATATATTTAAAAAAAGTACGAGGTCACCAAATTGTCGAATGGTTTTTTTACCGTTATATTATAAGTTATTTTATTTTTTAATGATCCCTAAAATTTTTATTATTTATTTAATAGCAGTTATATTAGCACTAGAAAATTAAAAAGAACCCTTAAGTTGCCACTAAGTTTTATTTTTCGCTTAAGACTTCCATTTACATCAAAAGAAAAATAAATAAATTCCTATGGTATGTATTGAGGGAGTATAAGGTTTTTACTATGTTAAACTACTCATTTTCTCACAAAGAGATTAAAGAATTAAGATATTTATTTTTGTATGTTAATTGTTTTGTGGTTATAATGATTTTAACTTTTATCATGAACATTATACTTTCATGCAACACATGTGTTCTATCATTAGTATTAAAAAAATTATGAAAGTGACAAAATGTTAATTGACTTTTATACCCTTAAGTTATGAGATACTTTATTTTTTAATGAGACCCAAATTTGGTATTGTATATTTATTAAAGGCATAATTAGCATTAGGACTCTAAGAGGAAAGAAAATATTAAAGGATATTAAAAAAATGAGGAAATGCTTAATGGTTTATGGTTAGTTGCAACAAATGACTTGACTTTTTATCATTATATTATAGGTCATTTTACTCTTTTTTTGAGAACTAAAATTGCCATTTTTTTTATAATCAGAAACATTTAATGAGAATGTTAAGTATGTATGTGAGTTATTAAATTTATAATGTTTTCCAAAACCTAGAAGACATTGATGGCAAGTTTTTATGCTAGGTAAAGTGTTTAGAAATTTGAACTTGGACCATACTATGCCCAACGTCCCTTAAGGACAGTTAGCTCATTAGATGGGACTAAATTTAGTATTCAACTAGAGTTATATTAATAATAGGATTCTAATGAAATATATTGCTAAATCTTAAATTTAAATTACAGTTAAACCCCTTACTTTTACTTATATGGAATCACTTCCTTAATTGTCTTTAAATAGTAAGTTATTTTACTCTTTTGATAAAAGCTAAATTTGACGTTGAATATTTAATGTACATTAGTACCATAAAAATAAAATTTATAATTGAATTTCCTAAGTTTCTATCATATTCAATTTTTTTTAACAAACATGCCCTTAAATTTATATAGCTATCAAATAGGTCATTTATAAAAAGATTTTATTATTTCCTAAGTTTCTATCATATTCAAATTTTTTAACAAACATCCCTTAAATTTATATAGCTATCAAATAAGTCATTTACAGAAAGATTTTATTAAAGATTTTATCAAATTAATCAGTTTTAAATTTTGTTACTTTTGCCTTAGAATATAAGGTTTGAAATTGTTAAATATAACCACCTACAGTATGAAATTTGTCACATATGGCATTCAAAAAATTTTTTTGTCACATTAAAAAACTTAAGTTTTATGAAAAATGAAAATCTACCAAGAACTAACTTTGGTTTTCAATAAAATGTAAAATATATTTAAATCTATGAATTGTATCAAATTGGAAGTAGCTTTTATTGGAATATCATATTTTATGATAGAGGCTTGCATCATTGAAGATGTTTAAGAGGTGTTCAGAGAGAAGTTATTAATAAATCTATATATATTTTTTTTGTTTTTAGAAGTTTTAAATAAATTAACAATTTTAGAATTGTGGTAAAGATTTTGATTGTGTGGAGGCTTAAGTATAATAAAGGAAAGAGTTTTGGATTCTATAGGATGAAAAGTTATATTTAAGTTACATATTTTATAAAATTAATCTCCATCAATAATCAAGACTTACGTGGGCTAAATTATGCAATCGATTGATAACATTTTCATTGTCATTTTGTTTTCATCTTGATCTTTTGAATGCACTATCTATTCGTTCTAAAATTATTAAAAATATGTTGATTTGATTCCCACTAAAGTAATTCCTTAACCAAAAATAAATTATTACATGAGTGTCTACATGACAAATAATTACTATTTCAAGAAAAAAAATGATAATGTAAATTTTTCTTAACTATAGATGAGTATTACCCAGTTCAAAATTTATTGGAAATGAATTACAAGAAAATTTAAAATAATTTCAAAAAAAACTGATATTACACAATTCCTCAAAGTTAATAAATTTCATTCAGTTGAGGACTAATGTAAAATATTTCAAAAATTTCGTGCTAAAAGAAAATATTTAATGCATTAAGAATGACAAGGAAGTGTGAGTTAAAGGTTAGGAACTATTCATAAATTTTGAGTATATCAACTATTAACAAAGTTCTAATTTTCTTTTTTAACTTGAATAAAATATATTCCTTTTGTCCCACTAATTTTGCATCATTTTTCTTTTTGATTCATTTCAAATCTTTATAACATTTCAATATTGAGTAACTTAGTTTACCATACTATCTTTAAAATTATTATTTTGATATTCACCTTTTTCAACTTTTTTTATTTATGCAAAAAAAGTTAACAGTAAAAATGAAACAGCGCACAAATTTTTTTTCACTTTTTTGATCTTTGTGCCAAACCAAATAAAACAATATTGGAAGATAAAATGAGTATATATTAGTCCAACTAATAACTAAAGACATACTCAATAGTAGTTTATATTTTTATATCTATTATGTGTTTCTTTTTCATTTTTTATGCCTTTGGTGTTTTTTTCTTAAACTAATTTATTGAATTTTTTTTATAAATACAGTATTTAATATTTTATTTATTTCATTAAAATTTTAATATATTTATAATATTTCAAATGTCCAAAAAAACCTATGGCAATTACATGCACTTTATATATAAAAACTATGAAGGTATACAAAACGCACTTTATATATAAAAACAATTAAAGTATACAAATATTAAATGACCTTTTTACCCTTATATTATAATTTATTTTATTCTTTTAATGAAACCCAGTTTTTTCATTATCTAGTTAATTGGAGTTATGTACTAGCACTAGAACACTAAAATAAACCCTTAAATTGCCGCTAAATTTTTTTTTTTGCTACAAACATTCTACTAACATTTTTTCTTTTCTTGCAGTAAACATGTTATCCTTGGTTCTATATTGCTATTGAATAATATATCAAGTACAATAAATATTTTTTCAAACTTAAAATTTCAACGTAACAAGTATGGCCTAAGTTTGTTCTGCTATAACTTTTTTCCAAGTTAATAAATATGGTATTTGAATATAAAATTTTTATCAATTAAGTTTTTTTTTCCAACTTGGATAAATATGTACTATATAAAAGCTTCCATACCTGGTCCATCTTAGAAAAATAATATAATTCAAGTATGACTCAAGCATCTTTTATGAAAAAAATAAAAAAAAATATAATTGTTACAAAGGTCATTGTTAAATATTTTAGGAAAAAAATTATTGGCTATTAGAATTAGTTTCTTATAGTATAATAAGGGGGCTTTTGGTAGTAATTTTTTTACATTTTCCATTATTTTAAAATTTTTTTAAAAAATATAAGAATTATTTTTTCCACATGGTCATCCCTTTTAATATTGTAGCACAAGTTTTTATTCTTAGCAACTAACTCTTTTTCTATGCTAAATAGTATTAGAATATTGTTTTCATTTTTAATTTTTTTTTAAGCCAATCAAATCGTACAAGTTGTATCAAATTCGAAGTAATTTTTGCTTGACTATTATATTTCATGGTAGAGGCTCATAGCCTGAAAATAGTTTTGGAGTTGTTAAGAGGTGAAGTTAATAATTTTATATTCTAATTGCAAGTTTTTATTTTATATGAGATTAAGCATAATAAGGAGAAAAGATTGGCGGTTGTATGTTCAAAAGTCATAATTAAATTACATAATTTTAGACCCTCACTGCAAGTTTTAACCACATGGGAGATTATATGATAGAGGAAGAAATTGGAGGATTTTTAGGAGGACATATAATAAGTTTTGGTAGAACAAGAAAAATTCTCAACATGTACTCTACATATTAAATCAAAATTTTATTCATTTTGATCCAAAATATATTTTTATTGAAATTTTATTATTTTTTTATTGTCACAATGTTGAATTCCCACATAATCATATTTAACAGTGATACACAAAATTCTTCAAATATGAAACATATTTTGTAAATTTCTTATTTTTTGAAAAATTATATTGTTATATTTAGTTTAATAAGTTAATATTTTTCTTTATTTGATTAATCAAAAGTTTAATGTATTTATAATATTTAAAAATTAAACACATTTGTACCATTTATAAACTCTTTATATTAGGAAAATAAGGTTAGTATTTGAAAAGAAAAAATCAGTAATTATTTTCTATGTTTTCTATAAGTTTTTTACGGCAAAAAAACTGAAAAATGCCACTAAATTTAAAATTTTATGACAAACATGTCTTTAATTTATATTATTATTAAACATGCCTAATGTAACACCCCTATATCCCACATGGGTGAATTGTGGGAACCTTTATGTGGATATATAGGCTCTAATTCCAGAACATAAGTACCTAGCGCTTATCCTTTTTATAAAGGATAGCCCATGTGGTGTAGGTAGGTGTTCCGTTGACTGATTCTGGACTTGGGTCGTTACAAATGGTATCAGACCTAGGTTTGGTTCAAAGTATGTGGTTGTGTTCGCCGGTATGGGACGGGAAAACTTCCTTATACTGAGAGTCCATTCCTAAATACCTAGCGCTTATCCTTTTTCAAAGGGTAGCCCATGTGGTGTGGGCTGGTGTTCCGTTGACCGGTTCTGGACTTGGTTCATTACAAATGATATTAGAACCAGGTTTGGTTCAAAGTATGTAGTTGTGTCCGCCGATATGGGACGGGGGAACTTCCTTATACTGAGAGTCTATTTATAAGTACCTAGCGCTTATCCTTTTCATAAAGGATAACCCATGTGGTGTGGGCAAGTGTTCTGTTGACCAGTTCTGGAATTGGGTCGTTACACCTAATAACATGATATTTATCAACTTATTTATGTTTTAAACTTTATATATTTTTATCAAAAACTAAAAGTGTAGCTTAATATCTATATATATCTATATTTATATCTTTATATAATAAAAATTTTAAAGATATAAAGTGACTAAACCTTAAATAATACTCTAAGTTATTAGTTTTCCTTTTAGGTACTATTCTATTTTGCTATAATTGACTAATGATATTATATGAATAATGGGTAAGACTAGACTTCCAAACCCCAGTTATGTGAATATAATTTCTAAATTAATTGGTAAGCATGAATCACCCAAAAAGATAAAAAGCTATACAAGACTTAACATTGATCTTTGGAACAATTATATTGACTCAACCATAAAATAGAGAATGTGCATAAATTTGAAAACTTGGGGTGAGTGTATTTTTTTTTATTAAAAGTCAATATTTAGGTAGTTAAGTTTTTTTAATAGTTACTTACAAGTACATGTCTTTGGAAAAACTTAAGTTTACTTACCAAGTTTATACTTTGACATCATAACACATATTTGTGTCATACTTATCAAAGAAATTCACTTTTGTCTTGAGTTTCTTATTGAATGCCTCACATGTGACCTAGCACATGTCTTTTTTTGTGTTTTAAATAGAACCTCAAAACATTTATTAAAAATTTGGCTTATATCTCTTAAAAAGGTCAAAGTTATGTTAATACATTAATGATAAATCTATTTAATTGTTTGAGCCAACTAATATAAGATTTTTAGTTTTCACATTAGCTTTTTGAATCTAAAGTATAAAGAATTTAATAAAATTAACTAACTTATGTTTTTCTGTAAATACATAATATCATTAACTCCATTGAATTAAAATATTTTCATAAGGATTAAAAGAAGTTTTAACATCTTTGATAAGATATTAAATGTACAAGAACTAAATTTTTACAAGTACTCTACCATCACAAATAAAAAAATTTTATTATTTTTTTGCAATCAGTACTACCTATAGCATATTCTACATTGTATTATTATTATTGTTATTACTATTATTATTATTTATAATAAATAGAAATCAAATGCAATGAGCAATATATTATAATGGATGATGCAAGTGAGGATAGTTATGATGAAATATTGTAATAAAAACTAATAATTACTACTACATACTATTTATTTTGAACAATATAATTGAAATAGAGTTATTTAAGTTTAAACTAAGTATTTTGACTTACGTGCAACGCACGTATACAATTACTAGTATATATATATATATAAAGAATTTTGTCTTCTTTAACCCACATATAACATCATTTTCTGCATCTTCATTTCCCTCTCCTGACGTGCTTTCTGTCTCTCTCCTTTTGTAAATTTCAAGTGCACTTACCTATCAATTACAAATAAAACAAGCATGCGAATCGATATATACACACACAAACACACACAGCTGTATACATACATACATACATACATACATACATACATACATACATATATATATATATATATATATATATATACCTTTGACGGGGATGGATAGAGCTTTGTCCTCCCACAACCCAGTATGAGATACTTTTCCCATTTTATTGCCCCTACACCCTTAAATCATGAAATGTAATTAATTCTAAGTGTCAATCATGATATGTATATAATTCTAAGTGTCAAATATATATATATACTTCACATCATCAAACAATTTCAAGTGCAAGAAATTACCAAGGTATGGGCAAGAAATCAAAACAGGCTGATGAGCAAGCTCCCAAGAAATTAACATGACCAGAATCAGCCTGCTTTTCTTGATAAGATATATAATACTATTTGTCTTACCACCTGCTTTAGTAAGGAAAAATATTCTAAACTTAGGTTAGAACACAGAAGTTCGTCCGATTCCGAATTCCGAAACACGATGGAGTTTTTAACTCCACAAGGATAAGTGTTTGGTACAAACCTTTTTCACCGAACCGAGCAGAACTGAATACGTGTCTGGTACGACTCACGAGAAGCAGAATAAACTCGGATGGCAGAAAAAGCGCCGGCGGCGGAGCCTAGGCGGTGCTGGGCCTCTCTTCCGGTGGATCTGATCCGGCATGTTGCTGACAAGATCCCGGCAATCAAGGATAGTATAAGGTACCTCACCGTGTGTCGGTCGTGGTACACGGCCACTGCAGATGGAAGCATCAGAGTTCATCCGCTGTGTCTGATGCTTGCGGAGAAGAAGGGCAGCGACCTGCGTGAGTTGCGTAGTCTCCACGAAGATCATGAGGCGGTGGAACTGGACTTACCAGAGCTGAAAGGAAGGCGATGCTGGGGCTCTCGTTTTTGGTGGCTGATGTCACTTGGCCTGGATCATCGTTCGAGGTGTTCAATCCTTTCTCCAGATCCGCCACTCACCTTCCGATACCTCCGCTTCCGCGGGATATAGGACCGGATCCCGCCATTGTCCGCGACCTTCCCGTGGAAAGAGTAATATTTTCGTCCAGCCCTCTCGTCCGATGGTTTCTTCGTGGTTATTATCAGTTTCAGCCGTCTGGCCTTGGCCAAGCCAGGAGACGATGCTTGGACTTGCATCGGTTCGGATGCTCTCCGCCCAGTAACCGACGCAATCTGGTTCAACGGGAGTTTATACACTGTGAACCAATACGGGTGTGTTTATGTTGTTAAAAATTTGAACTGTCCGCAGCCGAATGCAGTGAAGTTTGCAGCCGCACCACTGCCTGTTGAGGTAGCTCCAGCAAATATCTGTTTCTCCTCGCCCGCTTGTTTTTCCTTGTTGAACATGGAAATAGAAACAAGGTCGGATAGTTTGAGGATGAGGTAGAGACGATGGATTTTGATATCTTCAAGTTGGATACAGATACAAGGGAGTGCGAGCAAGTCAGTTGCATTGGAGACTGGGCAGTGTTCGTAGCAAAAAACTACAGTTTCGGCATCATTGGTTCAGATTATCTTGGTTGCAGACCCAACTGTGTCTATTTCACAGATGATGACAGATTGGAGATTCACCGGTGGTGTGGATGTAGGCATTTACGATATCGAGACGGCAGAGACGGACTACTATAAGTCTAAAGATCTACAGAATCTCCATTCTGCTTACTGTACATCATTCTGGATCGTGGCTTTCTGATGAGAATAAGTCTCAAAGAAGTTGTAAATTCATAGATGCATGACTCAAGAACGAAGTTAATTTAACCGCCAAAATCTTATTTCATTCGAGCAAATTCTCAAATATATAACAGTACCTTGCAACTCACGACTCAAATAATCAAGCAACCAACCTTAAGTAAAATTGATTCATCAACAGGAAACTTGTGAACCAAGACAAGAACAAGAGACTAAGAATATTTTGGGGACTTATCGTCAGCGTTTCGGTCTACAAGCGTAAATGGAAGTCCAGATGATGAATCAATGAAATTTCTTGGCGAGCATGGTAAGTGATGGAGTTTGCTAACAAGTTTGCGGGCATGAACAACGAAATAATGATTATGGACATAGTGATCCTTGTCCCAATTAATCTATTTTGCTTGGGCCCGCAATAGTACCTTATATACCTCATGATTTAAGCACATATGTTTCAATCTTCCAAGATGGATAGCCATTTAAGAGTTCAAGGATTGATGTATTAAGTCGTTAATTAATTAAGTATATTTATTTTCCTGATCCAGTATCATCTAAGTGTATAGGCTATAAGATATTTTCCTGATTGTAGCCATCTACCTGACGATGATGCTGTGAATCTTGTTTTCACAGCGGGTTAAAATTTGTTTGGAGAGTTGCACAATGTTATAGAAACATGAATAGATTGCTACCAATTATATATCATATGATCAAGAATTAAAGAGTAAGATAATTAGATAAAAAAACTTTATCCACTAACCAAGTCTATATAAAACACTTCATACTAACACGACTATCTGTCAAGGCTTAACTTTGCAAAAATTTTCTTTACTTACATACATACACTAAGTACTGATATATTACAAGATGGGTGAAAGTTATCCCACAGTGGGAAAATATTTCCTTAAAAATCTGTTTATAAGTACACAAACCAATCCCCTTAATTGCCTTCTTGTTCAATGTGATCAATGAAGGCACATGATCGAGCGGTAAACTAATCATTGCAAATGTGATAATTCTTGATCCTAATCGGCAAAGGCTTCATCTTCCAATGATGAAAAAAGCTAATCAAATTTGAAGCAACAATTCTCATCAAACATAGGTGAGTAGCAAAACTGTTTGGTACATTTTTCTGTTGTTTTTTTAATATCAAAAGTAAATAAGTAAATAGAAAGGCTTCATCTTCCAATGATAAAAAAAGCTAATCAAATTTGGAGCAACAATTCTCATCTAACATAGGTGAGTAGCAAAACTTTTTGGTACATTTTTCTGTTGTTTTTTAATATCAAAAGTAAATAAGTAAATAGAAAATTACGGAAAAGGAGCTTTATTTCTTATCTTACATGGAGTCTTCTTAGCAGAATATGTTGCTTCTTCGATGGAACTTACCAAGGGGTTAGATGCTTTCGCAGATTATGAGTTTAGATGGATTAAATGGCTTCTGACCAAGGTTAATGTATTTGTTTATGGAGAGCAGTTCAAAACAAGCCTTCCATCCCTAAACAAATCTTCAAACCAGAGACGTTCTTCAATACTAGACCTAATGTACTCATTGTGTAATGAGCAAGTTGAGATGGAGGAACGTCTGTTAATGAATTCTAGCTTCAAAAATGTGTTTAAGAGTGAGATTTTCACCAGTGGAATATTTATGTTGTAATAAGGGCTTTTGTCAAAGAAGAATTGTTTTGTAGCAATTATAAAAAACTATGAACAGTGGGATCTTTGATAATCAATAATTTTTTTTTAAATGGCAATACAGATGAAATTTATTGATGTGAGAGCTAAGAATTTACAATAATAGTGATCAGTTAGATGCTAGACATTGTATTGGAACACAATAAACCTACTTCTCTACCCTACTAGTCACAAAACATTCAATACAAGAAGAGTGGCAAGAGACTTAATTCTGACACAAATGTTTTAGTTTGGGCGCAAATCTCTCACTGTAGTTTTTTAGGTCCAATCTCCCATCAATGTTTTAAAATTAGCTAAAACATACCACTTTCAATTAAAAATTAATAAAAAATGATAAAAATAGTAAATTTTAAAATCTTTGTGTTATTATCTACCAGTATCATCTAAGTGTATAGGCTAAGATGTTTTACTGATTATAGCTTATCTACCTGATTATGATGGTGCGAATCTTGTTTTCACAGCAAGTTAAATTTTGTTTGGAGAGTTGCAAAATGTTATAGAAACATGAATAGGTTGTTACCAAATATATATCATGATCAAGAATCAAACAGTAATTAAGATAATTAGATAAAGGGTTTATATCATTGGTCATCCGTAAACTATTTCTGTTTTGCTTACTCATCCCAGAACTATCAATTGTTGCATCAATTGTCCTTAAACAATCTAATTTTTGTACATACCGTCCCGCCATTATATCAATCATTAAAAAGTGACAGAAATAGTGGGAAAAATGTACAATCAACTTGAAACTTAGAAAAATTTTCTATCTGAGTCCTAAATTTTTTTAATTTTATAGTTTAGTCATAAAACTATGAAAATGTGTATACTCTATTTAATTTCTCTCTTAGTTTCTTTTAATTAAGCATGAATTTCTTTAATTTTCTTTAATAAGATTTTTATAATTTAATTTTAATTATGTATTCATTCTACTTTCTTTAATTTTTTTTTCTTTCGCTTCGGTTTTTAAGTCTTTTTTTTTCTTTTATTCTTTTTGTTTATTTTTTGTTGCTGCCTCATCCTTACCATTTCTTTTTATTTTATTTTTTTATTTTGTTAATCCTTTATTTCCTTCAGTTTTCCTATTATTTTTCCACATTCGTTTGCAAATGTTTTTTTATTTCATATTTTCTTTTTCATTTTCTAAAGTTATTATTTATTTTGCTTACTCTTTTTTTTTCTATAAATAGCCTTCACAATGGAAAATATTTTGTTAAATTTTATTCATGTTCAATTAATTTCAGGACTTAGACTAATTTAAAAAAAAACTTTACTCATTCCATTTTACTTTTTTTGGATTTATTATATGATTCATAAAGGAACATGGGAAATTTAACTTATTTTTTCTCCTTTTTTAATTTAACGTATAATTTGGAATTAATTAATCTTGTTGCTTGATTTGTTAGTGTTGATAAGTATGGGTCATGTGATTTTTTCACACCAATGAATAGTCATTTGATACACTATTGGCTAAAATGTAAATATTTTCATACTACTCCTCATGTAATGAGATGAAAGGGAAAAAAAAATAAAGGACTTCAGTAATATTTTATATCTCTATCAATGAATAAAATAATACAACTAATAATTTGGCTGAATTAATACTTTGTATTTGATTAATAAAAGAATGGGAGGAAATAGAGATGAGTCTTTTCCAAGAAGGGTTGAAAAGAACATGAAAATGACAAAAATAAAGGTATAATAACTGTCGTTACCTCTCAACTTCCTCCTATTCAAACACAAGTCCTACAAGATTCACTTTTCTTCTCCTATTTTTTCATCAATTAGGGGGTACACTTTCAGAGCGCTCCCTGTTTTACACTTTTATCACTGTGTCATACAATAAATTTCTCAAGTTCCTTTATAAATCATAAAGTAAATCCAAAAAAGTAAGATCGAATGAGTAAGGATTTTTTTTAAATTAGTCTAAGTCCTAAAATTAAATGAACATGAATAAGGCTCTGCAAAACATGTTCCAATGTAAAGGTATTTGTATAAAAAAAGAAAGAGTAAGAAAAAGAAAAAATAACATTTAGAAAATGAAAATGAAAAATAAAATAAAGAAAAGCATTCACAAAAGAAACATAAAAAAATAATAAGAAAATTGATGGAAATAAAGGTTCAAAAAAAGAAAAAATTAAAGAAAAATGAGTGGTAAGGATGAGACAACAATGAAAAATAAAAAATAAAAAATAAAAAGAAAAAAAGCCTTCAGAAGAAAAAAATTAAAAACCAAAGTCAAATAAAAAATAAAAAAATAAACAAACTAAAATAAATACTTAATTAAAATTTAATTATAAAAATTTTATTAAAGCAAAGTCAAGAAATTCATGCTATGAACCAAGAAAGAAGTTAAAGAGAGTCTACACATTTTTAGAGTTTTATGACTGAATTAAAAAATCGTAAAGTTTTAGGACTCAAATAAAAAAGTTTTCTAAGTTTTAGGGCTAATTGTGCATTTTTCCCCTTATTTCCATCACTTTTTAAAGGCTAATATAACGCTAGGACAACGAGTATAACAATTAAATAACTTGAAGATGATTAATGTAACAACTAATAGTTCCAGGATGATTAAGCAAAGCGAGAATAATTTAGGGACAACCAGTGATATTAAATCTTAGATAAAAAAACTTTATCCACTAACCAAGTCTATGTAAAACACTTCATACTTACACGACTATCTGTCAAGGCTCAACTTTGCAAAAAATTTCTTTACTTATATGCATACACTAGGTACTGCTATATTACTAGATGAATGAAAGTTATCCCACATTGAGAAAATATTTCCCTAAAAATCTGTTTATAAGTACACAAACCAATCCCCTCAATTGCCTTGTTGTTCAGTGTGATCAATGGAAGCAGAAACATAGTGATTTAACCATCGCAAATGTGAAAAATCCTTGATCCTAATGGACAAAGGCTTCATCTTCCATTGATGAAAAAAGCTATTCAAAATTGGAGCAACAATTCTCATCTCAAATAGGTGAGTAGCAAAAATTTTTGGTAAATTTTTTGGTGTTTTTTTTTTAATATTTGCCCCTTCATCAAAAGTAAATAAGTAAATAGAAAATTATCGAAATGGAGTATTATTTCTTATCTCACATGGATTCTTCTCAACAAAATATATGGCTTCTGTCGTTGACCTTAACGAGAGAACAAATGTTCATGCAGATGATGAGTTTAGATGGATTAAATGGCTTCCAACCAAAGTCGGAGAGTTGTATTCAATTACAGGCACATAAATAGATATATAGTGATCCGAATTAAAGAGCAAGATAATTAGATAAGAAACATTATTCGTTAACCAAGTCAATACAAAGCACTTCATGACTATCTCTCAAGTTCATCATTGGGAAAGTTATCTTCACTCGACAGTTATCCCACACTAAGAAAACATTTGCTTAAGAACTTGTTTTTAAGTATACGCATCAATTCTCGTAATTTCCTTCTTGTCTAGTGTGATCAATGAGGGCATATGAGTAGTGATTTAGTCATTGCAGGTGTGACAACCCTTGATCCTAATGAGAAAAGGCTTGAACATCATCTTCGAAGATGGAAAGCTATTCAAAAATTGGTTTGCTTCGTCCCCAAGTTGGGTCAATATTAAGTCCTTCTCATCTTACCTGAATGAGTAGCGAAACTTTCGATAAGTTTTTCCTTTTTTTTCTTTAAATTTAGTACCTCATATTTACACATTTACCAGATCCAAGGCTGAAGTTGGATCAACTTTAAATAGTTCAAATCTCATGGACACAAGATTTCCTTACGTTGAAGTCGCTCCATCTTTTATTGATCTAGTTAATTACTTGATTTGTTTGCAAGTATACATTTCGGCTCTTTTTACTGGCCCCCATGGCAAGTGATCATGGAGGTTGCTAACAAGTGGCCGGCATGAACAATGAAATAATGATTACGGACATATATTGTGATCCTTGTCCCATCTAACTATTTTGCTTGGGCACACAATAATAACTTATACCTTATCCTTTGAGCACATAAGTTTCGATCTTCCAAGATGGATAGCCGTTTAAGAGTTCAAGAATTGATGCATTAATTTGTCAATTAAGTGTAATCTAAGTGTGTACGCAGAGATATTTTCTGGTTATAGCCTTTCTACTTGACCATGTTGGTGCAAATCTTGTTTTCATAGCATGTAAAAATTTGTTTGGGGAGTTGCACAGTTATAGAAACAAGAATATAGATGGTTGCCTTGTTGTTTCGTGTGATCAATGAAGGTGCATGAGCAGTGAATTAATCATTGTAAATGTGATAATCCATTAATCCTAATGGGCAAAGGCTTTATCTTCCATTGATGAAAAAAGCTATTCAAATTTGAAGCAACAATTCTCGTCTCACAGAGGTGAGTAACAATTTTTTAAATAAGTAAATAGAAAAATAAGGAAAAGGAGCTTTATTTCTTATCCCACATGGAGTCAACAAAATATATTGCTTCTAATTTGGTGGATCATACGAATTGTCAGATGATTAAATGGCTTCCGATCAAGGTTACTGTATATTTGTTTGTGGAGAGCAATTCAAAATAAGACTTCCATCCAAAATAAATCTTCAAACCAAAGACGTTCTTCAGTACTAGACCTGATGAGCTCATTGTGTAATCAGCAAGTTGAGGAGAAGGGACGACTGTTAACGAATTCTAGCTTAAAAATGTGTTTAAGAGTGGGATTTTCACCAGTGGAATATTAATGCTGTAACAAGGGTTCTTGTCAAAGAAGTATTGTTTTGTGGCAATTATAAAGCCTATGAATAGTAGGATTTTGATAATCAACCAACTTTTTTTAAATGGCAATACAAATGAAATTTATTGATGAAAGAGCTATGAATTTACAATAACAGTTAGCTCGATGCTAGACATTGTATTGGAACACGATATACCTACTTCTCTACCCTACTAGTCATAAAACATTCAATACAAGAAGAGTGGTACGAGACTTAAATTTGACACTAACGTTTTAGTTTGGGTGCAAATCTATCACTGTAGTTTTTTAGGTACAATCTTTGATCAATGTTTCAAAATTAGCTAAAATATGTCATTGTCCATTAAAAAATAATAAAAAAGTGTAAAATAGCAAATTTTGAAGTCTTGGTGTTATTATGTATCTTTAAAAAATATTAGGATCCTTGAGACTTTTACCACTTGATATATTCTAGGACCTTGTTCTAGGTTGCTCAACACACTAGCAATGTAATGCCCTCAAAATCCTAAGTGTGTAAGCCATGGGCTATGTGGATTAAGGGCTTAAGAAATGTACGCAGCCTATGATTTCTTGGAGCTTTATCAACTCAGAAAGTGAAGTTTTAGTGGAAGCTTGAATGTGGTTTAAGTACTAAGTTCATTCGGGTTTAAGTTATGCTTGGCCGAGAAGAAAAGATGCAAATGATCATTTGTGGAGTTGAAGGACTCAATTGAAAATATATTCGAGTGATTAAAATGAAGGAATCTTTTAAGTGGAGTTTATGTGATTCATGCAAGATTAGTGCTTGGCTAATCTAGTGTTAAGCCAAGATTAACGCCACTTGTCTCCACCCAGATGCACACATGCTTTCACTCACCTTTGTCATCTTCATCCGATTGCAAACTCCATTGATGAAGGCTTGAAGTCGAGTTTGAAGCTTCCATGGTGTTCATGAACTTCTAGGAGCAAACCGAAGCAAAAATCAAGTGGAAACTTGTGGGAGTTGATGGTTTCATGAGCATTTTAGGCCAAGGAGGAAGGTTTTAGCTACAAAGAGCTAAGAAGGGCACAATTCGAGCTTATCAAGCTTTGGGCAACAAGGTTTCTAAGTGAAGGTAAGGACTTTATGGACTCACTAAGCAATTCATAGTAATACTATGTTGTTCTAGTGAATTTTGTGCACTTAGGTGATGATAGATTAGCCAAGGGATCCTAAGAAGCTATGAGGGCTAGGGTTGCTTCGGCAACTGTGTAATTTATGCCAATTAGCTAAGTATGGCAAGCATTATGGCTAAGAATTGAGAAGGCCAACTTAATTCATAAGCTTGTGATCTCTTAGATTAGTTTAGAAACCACTTAGGAGGTTAACCAAAACAATATGGATTTGAAATCATGCTTGCTAGGCCCTTTTGGCTAGTGTTTGTGGTGTGTGAGTTTGTGTACTTTTATGTTTGTTTGTGCATGCTAACCCTTATTAGATAGCTTATATTTTTTTGTATATGCTTGTGCTTTTCTTTGTCTTAGTGTTTTCTTTGTAGGAGCATGGATATGTTTCGGTTAAGCTTGAGCTTAACCTATGTTTAGGCCTTGAAGACCATAGAAAGTACTTGCTGAGTTGTAAAACCCATGCCCTACTTCTTTATGTTTCAGGTAAAAGTTTGCTTGGGAAGTAAGGAAGCTAAGTGTTTGTGTTGCTTTTTCGGGTTTTGGTAAGATAATGTGTTAGTGTTATGCTAGCTCAATATTCTAAGTTATAAGTCTTACTTGCATATCAAGTTAATGTGTGGAATTCATTGCTCACAAGCTTCATAAGCTATGTGTCATGGGAACAATGTCTTAGGATGGATGTTCATGCTTAGAATGTGTTTGAGTTGATGAATGTAAATATGCGCACTTGAACTTGTGTATGTGCTTTTGGGTTTGTAGTGCACTTTGGTGGCACTAGTAGGCCTGCCGAGACTTGCATGTGTGCTCATAAACATGTAATAACTTATGTTTTCAAAACTTGAGAATGATGTTTTGGTTGCCATGCATATCTTGATGAAGAAATGTTGTTGATAGTGTAATTTAAACATGATTCCATCTAGGCACCAACCTTGTCTTGTTGAGCATGAATCATTGAAATTGTATGCTAGGTTGGTGCTAGTAAGCATCTTGGTATGTGTTTGCCCATGTGTTCTGGTAGTGTCCAGGGCACGCCCTAGCCTCTACCTCGCGTGTCCTGGCATGTGGCGCTAAACCTCCATGTGCCATGGTAGGCGCCTAAGGTTCCTTGCCCAATTACCCTAGCACATGCTAGGTACTTAGAAATTTTTAGGCAATGTTCTAAACCCAATAGTATAATTTTAGTACCTTTGCCATTCTTTGTGGTTTCTAAGCCCTACAAATGGGTTATGGGTTATGGGTTAAGTTGGGCATGACAAACAAACTCCATTATGCTTCCCTTCTTTAGTCTTGGATGTCGTATTTGATGACAAAGCATGATTTTCTTGAAATTTTGTTAGAGGAAGCTAGCCCAAATAGGAAAAGTCTTCTTCCACAATCGCTATTGTAAAACCAAAGAAAACTTGGTTTCAAGCAGTCAGTCATTAGAATTAATAGAGTGAAACAGTATTAAGAATTTTGGCCATGGGTCACTGAAAGAAGGGAGATGAGTTCAACCTCGATGTTGATTTCCTACTGCAAATTCTCCTAAATAAAAAATGGATTCATCCTGAACACAATTACTTGATTGAGAATAGCCTTCATCTTTACCATCTCTATGCTGTAAAGAAGAAAGAATTGAACCACCAAAACATAAATGAAGTGAAAATGGAAAATTGACCAGGAAAAAATGTCTGGAACTGTGTAAATCAGCTTCCTACCTGGAAAATCAAGGACACATCCGTGGATTTTCTTGATGTAGTTGCCACAGTGCATTTGGACATTCAGCAAACAAGAATTGGAGCCATTTCAGCTTGTAGAAAAGTCCATGTCAAGGCATTAGAACCATTAGGAAATTTTTATTATCACAAAAAAAAGCTTTAGATAGCGGTGATCATGTCTGGCCGAGATTTGAGAGAAGGAGAGTATCTAATTACCTAAGGTCCTTGAAGTTTATTAAAACCTGCATTATACCCTAAAATTTATAAACTTGTTATTTTTAACCATTTTCATTAACTTTTTAACAGACAATGGCATATTCACTCCCAATTTAAAACTTTAGTGGCATATTTGGTCAATTTTAAAACATTAATGGGAGTTAAGCACAAAAAAAAAATATAGTGGCAGATCCATACCCAACCCAAAATATTAGTGAAAAATTTGAGACTTTTGCCCAAGAAGAGCAAATCATGTAATTTATTCAGTGAACATGAGTGATAACTACTAGACTGTCCCCAACACCTTCTCCTTACACTTGCTATAACTAATTTTTGTACTTGTTCCACTGAGAAGAACAAATGTGCTAAAATGATTCTTGTTGCACCCGATGTTCTGTAGCAAACCACCGAGATAAATATTCTGTATTATGAAGATGAATAAACAACATACTCACCTCTGTAGCTATAAATCTGATTTTGATCAACAACTCTTCCTGAATCAAAGAATAAACAAGCATTGCTCACTTCCTTGTAGAATTCAAGCTCCAACTGCTCAAATATGACAATTTAAAGCCAAAACAGAATCATGGCACGAAGCAAACTAGTGTGGCTGAAAGAGTTTTATGGTGCAGTCACTTTAACACTTATAGATATCAAAGATAGTTAGGAGGAGTAAGATGTATTTTTTTGAATGGTGTTCGGAGCCAATCTCAATGAATTTGAATTAGGCAAGAAGTAATTTCTTTTCAGTTTGTTTAAGAAAAGAACATTTATGCATGTATTGTAATCTCTTCTATTATGACTTGAAAATTTTGCTGGTGTTGAATTTATGAAATTTATTTCCTAGTTCTAATAGTTGTCATTATCTTTCTTTATTTTATCTTAAATATAAGATCAATTACAAGTCAAGTTTGAAAGTAAAAGGAATGCGAAATGAAAGGGAGCTCTATTGAGTGTATCAAAACAAAATTGCTAACCAAGCCAGGTACTTGATCTATCAATGAAGTACTATTTCGTGGCAGTTATCCCACACTGAGAAAATATTTTCTTAAAAATATTTTTATAAGTACACAAATCCAATCTCCATAATTGTCTTTTTGTTTAGTGCGATCAATAAAGGTACATGAGCAATGGATTAATCATTGCAAATGTGGTAATGCTTGATCCTAATGGGCAAATGCTACACCTTCAAATGATGAAAAAGGCTATTCAAAATTGGAGCAACAATTCTCATCTCACATAAGTGAGTAGCAAATATTTGGGCCTTTATCAAAAGTAAATAAGTAAATAGAAAATTATCGAAATGGAACATTATTTCTTTTCTCACATGGAGTCTTCTTAACAAAACTTATTGCTTCCTTGGTGGACCTTAACAAGGGATCAGATGTTCGTGTAGACGTTGAGTTTAGATAGATTAAATGGCTTCTGACCAAAGTTAATAAATTTGTTTGTGGAGTGCTGTTCAAAACAATCCTTCCAAAATAAGTCCTTAAACCAAAGATGTTCTTCAATACTGGACCTGATGTGTTCATTGTGTAACAAGCAAGTTGAGGAGGAAGAACATCTGTTGATGAATTCTAGCTTCAGAAAATCTGTTTGAGAGTGGGACTCTCACCAGTGGAATATTTATGTTGTAATAGGGGGTTTTGTCAAAAAGGTATTATTTTGTGGCGATTATGAAAAACTATGAATAGTAGGATTATTGATAATCAACCAACTTTTTTTTTAAATGCCAATACAAATGAAATTTATTGCTGAGAAAACTAAGAATTTACAATAATAGTCAACTAGACACTGGACATTGTATTGGTACACGATAAACCTAATTTCTACCCTTTTGGTCACAAAACATTCAGTACAAGAAGAGCGGCAAAAGACTTAAATTTGGCACTAAAATTTTAGGTTGGGCACAAATCTACCACTATAGTTTTTTGGGTCCAAACTCCTACTAATGGTTTAACATTGACTAAAATATGTAGCTATCCATTAAAAAATAACAAAAAATTGTAGAAATAGCATATTTTGAAATCTTGGTGTTATTATGTATCTTTAAAAAAATAATAGTACTTTTGAGACTTTTGACATTTGCTGTATTCTAGGACCTTGTTACTGGCAGCCTAGCTCACTGGCATGCTCGATTATGCTTCCCATCCCCACTCTTGGATTTCATCCTCAATAACAGAGCCTATTTTCCTAGGAACTTTTGATGGAGGAAGCTTGCTTATATAGCGATAATCTATTGCAACAATTGCTGTTGTAAAACCAAAGAAAGCTTGGAATGTAGCAGTGGGTTATTGGAATTTAGTGGAACACTAGAATTTTGGCCTTGGGTTACCGAAGGGAATATGAGTTTGACCTCAATGTTGATTTCCTGTTGCAAATTCTCTCAAATAAAAAAGATTCACTCTCCTGACAATAATTATTTGATTGAGCTCTACCTTCATCTTCATCATTTTCACATCTTAAAGAAGAAAGAATTGAACCACGAAATAAAAAATGAAGCGAAAATGCATAATTAACTAGGAAAAAAAGTTAGGAAATCCACAAATCAGCTTCTCACCTAGAAAATCAAGGACCCATCTATAGATTTTATTGATGTAGTTGTCACAATGTGTTTGGACCTTCAGCACACTAAGAATCAGAGCCTTCTCAGCTTCTGGAAAGGTCCATGTGAAAATGTTAAAACCATTTAGAAATTTTTTATTATCATCCACCACAAACAATGGCAAAAAAAAAAAAGCTCTAGATAGTGGCAATAGTGGTTAGTCAAGATTTGAGAGAAAGAGAAGGTCTAATTACTTAAGGTCCTTGAGATTTATTAAAACTTACATTATCAACATAAAATTTCAAATCTTGTTGTTTTTAGCATTTTCAGTTAGCATTTTAACAGACAATGACATATCCACTCTCAATTCAAAACTTTAGTGGTATATTTGGTCTATTCTAAAACATTAGTGAGAGTTGAGCACAAAAAAAAATATATAATAGCAAATCCATGGCTAACCCAAAACCTTATGGCTTAAATACATTCCACTCCCCTAAACTATCACCATGCGGATAGATGGCCTCATGAACTATGGCTTGTTACAACTCAGTCCCCCAACTACCGAAGATTAAACAGTTGATCTCCTGGCTCGATCACGTGATGTCACGTAAGTCACCCAGTCATAAAAAATAACAGTAGTTGAAGTCTTCGTCATTTAGCCATTAGTATTTATGGGCAGATGACCCCATAAACTATGTCTATTTGGACAGATAACTCCCTTAGGTCTATATAAAAATATATTTATTTATTTTATTATATTTGATTTCAGTATCTCCTAAAAATAAAATTTTACTTAAAATAATAAATTTAATTTTTTAATTAATTCATAGTATTATTTTTACTAGATATATAAATATTGAGTTATACTAATATTATAATTAATTATGTCATTTAAAATTCTTTTTATTTAACTATCAATATATTTAAAATAATTAAATTAATTTAATTTTATGTTGATTTTAATAATAACAATTAAAATTAATGAAAAGGACAAAATGATAGGGAGTAACTTAACGGGTCATCCATAAGGCAAGCGACTAAACATTCAATCTCTCTAAGCTTAGGATGTTCAATCACTTACCTTAACGACTGCTAGTTAAGTTGCTCCTAACTATTTATTGAGAGTGGATATTGAAAGAAAATGAGTTGGCAGAGTGCAATGATGAAAGCTCCCAAATGGCAAAGTTCAAGGGGTGAAAGAGTCTTTAGGCCATTTAAAAAAGTAACTATCTTATATTAGTTTTCAAAATTTTAATTTAAATTGCTTAGTAACTGGCTTAAGTAATTTCCAACTGTCTATTTTTTTTACAATTAATAGGGGAATATAAATTATTATTTTTTTACAAGTTAGCCTTTTTCTCTGTTGAAACGTGAAGATAGCTTTTTTGGATATAACTCGGAAGTGTCTTATATACACACCCTACTTTATATATCCCTTACCCCTATAATTACTTTTCTAGCCTCATAAAAAAAAAAAAAAAAACTCGACCATGCCCCATCTTTCTCCTTCAACGTGGGCAGTATAAGCCGTCAATCGGAGGAATCGCAAAAGCAAGGGAAGAAGAAGGGGGATAGAAGTAGCGGCAGATCAGAGAAGAACACAGCCAAGTTGTCGGAGCAAGTGGTCAATGAGCTGACGTTGGAGAAGTATGTAGCGGTGTAACCTTCTCCTCACTAATGAAAACCAGTTGAAGTGCCATGCTCTTGCGTCTGTCGATCTCTCTTGTCGATCGGAGGGCTCAGAATCCATGAAGATGGATCTTGCTCGTCGTTGTCCCTCCACAGGCCTATTACATCTCCAATGCTGCTAAGGGTGTAACTCTTAAGGGGCGGAGAGGGGTTGCCGCCCCCCTCCCCCCAGAAATTTTTTTTAAATGTTTTACTAGGGTTAGTTAATATGATCTAAATTGTTACAATATTAAAATTTAGGTACTTGTTTATAAACTTTAAAGTTGATAATGAGCAACTGTATATTTAGCTTTTCGTACAAAATAAAGAGAAACTTACAGAAACCCCTCTAAGGTTTGGCCTAACTTATACTTACTCTCTCTATTTTAGAAAATCTACACTTTGTCCCTAATAGTAACTCCACGTACATGTTATCCTAGTAGGGTCAAATCCTTTGATTGCTAAATAAGGTTTGCAAATCATGCAAATTAAATATAAGGTTCATCTCTTGACACCTCCAATCTAATTTTTCCTAAATATATAATATATATATCTAATAGATTTTTTGCTTCTAAATAATTTCTATATGTATTTACTAATAATTTCTAAAAATCTATAATATATTTTCATTTTTATAAATCAAGTCTATGTTTGTGATTAATATTAATATTTACTTTCTAACAACCTATTCAACTTTTCAATTAGTTCAAATAATAGGGAAAATATCCTTATTAATATTGATTTATAGAAAATACTTATTTTTAGCATACCTATTTCCAATCTCACATAGTTATTGAAATTTTTTTTTGGATATATCCAAATTTTTATAAATTTTTTTTTCTGTTTTTTTCCCAATATTTCCTCATTTTTCAAAATTAATTAAATAAATAGAAAATTATCAAAATGGAGTAGTATTTCTTAATTCACATGTAGACATCCCAATAAGATCTGTTGCTTCTTTGGTGGATAGGAAGGGAGTGAATATTCGTCCAAATGATGAGTTTAGATGGATCAAATGGCTTCCCCCACAAAGTTTATATATTTGTTTATGGAGAGCAATCCAAAAGGGACTTCTATCAAAAATAAATCTTCAAACCAAACGCATTGTACAACAAGACCTAATGTGTTCATTGTAATGAGTAAGTTGACGAAGTGGAACATCTATTGATGAATTCTAGCTTTGTAAAATGTGTTTAGGAGGGGTTTCTATCAAAGAAGTACTATTTTGTGGCAGTTATCCGCACTGAGAAAATATTTTCTTAAAAATCTTTTTATAATTACACAAATCAATCTCCATAATTGCCTTCTTGTTCAGTGAGATCAATGAAGGCACTTGAGCAATGAATTAATCATTGCAAATGTGATAATGCTTGATCTTAATGGGCAAAAGCTTAATCTTTAATTGATGAAAAATGTTATTCAAAATTGGAGCAACAATTCTCATCTCACATAGGTGAGTAGCAATTTTTTTTTTAATTTTTCTGTTGTTTTCTTAATATTTGGGCATTTATCAGAAGTAAATAAGTAAATAGATAATTATCAAAACGGAACATTACTTTTTATCTCACATGGAGTCTTCTTAACAAAATATATTGCTTCTTTGGTGGACATTAACTAGGGATGTTCATGCAGATGTTGAGTTTAGATAGATTAAATGGCTTCTAACCAAAGTTAATATATTTGTTTGTGGAGAGCTGTTCAAAACGAGACTTCCCTCCAAAATAAATCCTCAAAGCAGAGATGTTCTTCAATACTGGACCTCATGTGCACATTGTGTAACGAGCAAGTTGAGAAGAAAGAATGTATGTTGATGAATTCTAGCTCTACAAAATCCTTTTGAGAGTGGGACTTTCACCAGTGGAATATTTATGTTGTAATAGGGGTTTCAATAAAAAAAGTATTGTGTTGTGGCGATTATGAAAAACTATGAATAGTAGGATCTTTGATAATCGACAAACTTTTTCTTAAATGCCAATACAAATAAAATTTATTGCTAAGAAAACTAAGAATTTACAAATAACAATCAGCTAGACACTAGACATTGTATTGGTACATGATAAACCTGCTTTTCTACCCTTTTGGTTACAAAACATATAATGCAAGAAGAACGACAAAAGACTTATATTTGGCACTAACATTTTAAGTTGGGTGAAAATCTACCACTATAGTTTTTTGGGTCCAAACTCTTACTAATATTTTAAAATTGGCTAAAATGTGCAACTGTCTATTAAAAATAACAAAAAATGGTAGAAATAGGAGATTTTGAAATCTTAGTGTTATTATGTATCTTTCAAAAAAATAATAGGACCTTTGAGACTTTTCCCATTTGATTTATTCTAGGACCTTGTTATTGGTAGCCTAGCCGATTGGCAAGCACGATCATGCTTCCCTTCTCCACTCTTGGCTTTCGTCCTCGATAACAGAGTATGATTTTCCTATGAATGTTTGATGGAGAAAGCTTGCTCATATAGCGATAATCTATTGCAACAATTGTTGTCATAAAACCAAACAAATCTTGGAATCTAGTAGTGGGTCACTAGAATTGAGTGGAATGCTACTGAGAATTTTCGCCTTGGGTCATCGAAGGGAATATGAGTTTGTCCTCTATGTTGATTTCCTACTGCAAATTCTCTTGAATAAAAAAAGGATTCACTCTCCTAACAATAATTATTTGATTGAGCTCTACCTTCATCTTCATCATCTCTACACCATAAGGAAGAAAGAATCAAACCACGTAATAAAAAATGAAGCGAAAATGCATAATTCACCAGGAAAAAATGTTTGAAAATCCACAAATAATCTTCTCACTTGGAAAATCAAGGACGCATCTATAGATTTTATCGACGTAGTTGCCACAATGTGTTTGGACCTTTAGCACAACAAGAATTGGACCCCCCTTAGCTTCTAGAAAAGTCCATGCAAAGATGCTAGAACAATTTGGAAATTTTTTATTTTCATCCACCGTAGACGATGGCAAAAAAAAGCTCAGATAATGGCAATGGTGGTTAGCCAAGATTTAAGAGAAGGAGAGAGTCTAATTACCTAAGGTCCTTGAAATTTATTAAAACTTACATTATCACCGCAAAATTTCAAACATTGTTATTTTTAACATTTTTTGTTAGTATTTTAACAGACAGTGACATATCCACTCTCAATTCGAAACTTTGGTGGCATATTTGGTCTATTTTAAAACATTAGTGAAAGTTGAGCACAAAAAAAAAATTATAGTGGCAAGTCCGTACCTAACCTAAAACATTAGGGCTTAAATACCTCCCACTCCCTTTAACTATCACCACTCGGATAAATGAACCCCTGAACTATGACTTATTACAACTCAGTCTCCCAACTATCAAAGATTAAACAGATAACCCCCTGATTTGATCACGTGATACCACGTAAGTCACCCAGTCATCAGAATAACGGCAACTTAAGTTCACCCAGCCCTTAGTGGTCATGAGCAAATGACCCCATGAACTATCACCATTTAAACAGATGACTCCCTTAGGTCTATATAAAAATATATTTATTTATTTTATTATATTTGGTTTCAGTATCTCCTAAAAATAAATTTTAAATAAAATAATAAATTTAATTTTTTAAGTAATTCATAGTATTATTTTTACTAGATATATAAATATTGAGTTATACTAATATTTACATATGTTTTAATTAATTATTTCATTTATATTTCCATTTTATTGAACTATCAATATATTTAAAATAATTAAATTAAATTAATTTTATGTTGATTTTGATAATTAAAATAAAAATCAATAAAAAGGACAAAATCATTGGGAGCAACTGAACTGGTTATCCTTAAGGCAAGCGACTAAATATTCAGTCACTCTAAGCTCAGGATCCTGAGCTTGGAGCAACTGAATGTTCAGTCACTCGTCTTAGCGACTGCTAGTGAAGTTGCTCCCAACTATTTATTGAGAGTGGACATTGAATGAAAATGAGTTGGTAAAGTTCAGGGGTTAAAGAGTCTTTAGACCATTTGAAAATGTAACTATCTTATATTAGTTTTTAAAATTTTAATTCAAATTGTTTAGTAACAAAAATAAGTAATTTCAAACTGTCTATTTTTTTACAATTAATAGGGAAATATAAATTATTATTTTTTTTACAAGTTAGTATTTTTCTCTGCTGGTAACGAAAGGATAACTTTTTTGGATATCACTCGGAAGTGACTTATATACACACCCTACTTTATAAATGCCTTACCCCTATAATTACTTTTCTAGCCTCATAAAAAAATAAAAAAAATCTCAACCATGCCCAATCTTCCTCCTTCGACGTGGGCAGTAGGCCCTCAACTGGGGGAATCGCAAAAACAAGGGAAGAAGAAGGAGGACAGGGGTAGTGGTAGAACAAAGAAGAGCACAACCAAGTCGTTAAAGTAGGTGGTCAATGAGCCGACGTTCGAGAAGTATGTAGCGGTGTAACCTTCTCCTCACTATAAAAACCAGTTGAAGCAGCATGCTCTTGCGTTGGTCGATCTCACTTGTTGATTGGAGGGCTCAGAATCCTTGTAGATCGATCTTGCTTGTCGATGTCTCTCCACAGGTATATTCCATCTCCAACGCCAGTGGGGCGTAGCTCTTAAGGGGCGGGGAGGGGCCGCCGTTCCCCGTAAAATTTTTAAAATTCTTTACTAGGGTTGGTTAAGGTGATCTAAATTGTTATAATATTGAAATTTAGGTACTTGTTTGTAAACTTTGAAGTTGATAATGAGCAATTGTATATTTTAGCCTTTTATGCAAAACAAATAGAAACTTACAAGAACCCTTCTAAGGCATGGCCTAACCTACACTTGCTCTCTCTATTGTAAAAAATCTACACTTTACCTCTAATAGTAACTCCACAAGTTATGCTAGTAGGGTCAAATGCTTTGATTGCTAAATAAGGTTTGCAAATCATGCAAATTAACAACAAGGTTCATCTCACGCCACTTCCAATCTAATTTTTCCTAAATATTATATATATATATATATAAATAATATTTTTTTTATTTTGAATAATCTCTATACGTATTTACTATTATAAAGAAAAAATCTTTGTATATGAATGATAATTCAAGATATTTAGTTTCCAAATATATATATATTTTATTTTGTTTAACAAACAATAATATGAATAAAATTAATTCAAAATACAACAGAAAATCAAATGTATCAAAACTTCTCGGATGGAGGGAGTAATATTTACCTTCTAAGAACTTATTTAACTTTTCAAGTAGTTCAAATAATAGGGAAAATCTCTTTATTAATATTGAATTTATAGAATATACTTATTTTTAGTATACCAAATGATTACTATTCGTATTGATTTTATAGGACATGCGAGAATCCTCTTAAACACATTACACTCTTCATTGGTTTTACATTGAAGGAAAATAATACAAAAAATTCATATTAAACTAACTGTTAGATTTAAAGATCTATTTATATAGATTATGTTAGCTAACTTTTAGAATAATAAAAAAATTATAGCTTTGTTATCTAAAAAGTGCACATTTCTTCTTAGGAAATAAGTACAGTTTTAGCGTCATTGCTTCAGATTATCCTGGTTGCAGATCCAACTGTGTCTATTTCACGGATGAACAACGCCCAAATTGGAGATTCACCGGTGGTGTGGATGTAGGCATTTACGATATCAAGACGGGAGAGGTGGACAACTATAAGTCTAAAGGTCTACAGAAATGAGAATAAGTTTGATGAGAATGAAGTTAATTTAGCCACCAAAATCTTAATTCCATTCGAGCAGATTCTTGAATATATAACAGTACGTTGCAACTCACGGCTCAAATAATCAAACAAGCAACCTTAAGCAAAACTTATTCATCGACATAAGAAACTATTGCGAACCAAGACAAGAACAGGAGACTAAGGATTTTGGGGGACTTATTGTTAGCGTTTCGGTCTACAAGCGTAAACGGAAGTCCCGATGATGAATCAATGGAATTCTTGGCCACCAGTCGTATAAGAAAGCCAGATAGTTGGAGACAACCAATACATTTTTTTTAGAAGTTTCGATACACACATAAATCAAGATATCATAGGACGATGAAATTTGTTTGAAGAGTTCCATTCAGTTATAGACACATAAATAGATATATATTTAACAAGTCTAAAGAGCAAGATAATTTGAAAAGAAACATTATTTGTTAACCAAGTCAATATAAAGCACTTCATGACTATCTCACACTGTTCATTATTATGAAAGTTATCTTCACTTGATGCGCATCCCACACTGAGAAAACTTTTTCTTAAGAATTGGATCAACTTTAAAGAGTTCAAATCGCATGGACACATGATTTCCTTACGTTTAAGTCTCTCCATCTTTAATTGATATAGTTAATTACTTGATTTGTTTGCAAGTACACATTTCGGCTCCTTGGATTGGCACCCATGGAAAGTGATGGAGGTCGCTAACAAGTGACGCGCGGGCATGAACAATGAAATAATGATTACGGGCATATATTGTGATCCTTGTCCCATCCAATCTATTTTGCTTGGGCACACAACAATAACTTATACCTTATGCTTTGAGCACATATGTTTCGATCTTCCAAGATGGATAGCCATTTAAGAGTTCAAGAATTGCTGTATTAATTTGTTAATTAAGTATATTTATTTTCCTGATTATAGACTATCTACATGTATAATCTAAATTTGTAGGCTGAGATATTTCCCTGATTATAACGTATCTACTTGACCATGTTGGTGCAAATCTTGTTTTCATAGCATGTAAAAATTTGTTTGTTGGGTTGCATAGTTATAGAAACAAGAATATAAATGGTTGCCAAGTCTATGTCGTGATCAAGAATTAAAGAGTAAGATAATTAGATAAAAAAACTTTATCCGCTGACCAAGTTTGTATAAAACACTTCACACGACTGTATATCAGGGTTCAGCTTATATACATACACCAAGTGCTGCTATATTACTAGATGAGTGAAAGTTATCCCACATTAAGAAAATATTTCGTTAAAAATCTGTTTATAAATATACAAACCAATCTCCTCAATTGCCTTCTTGTTCAGTGTGATCAATGAAGACACATGGGCAGTGAATTAATCATTGCAAAATGTGATAATCCTTGATCCTAATGGGCAAAGGTTTCATCTTCTATTGATGAAAAAAGCTTTCAAATTTGAAGCAACAATTCTCATCTCACATAGGTGAGTAGCAAAATTTTTTGGTACATTTTTCTGGCCTTTTTTTAATATCAAAAGTAAATAAGTAAATAGAAAATTATGGAAAAGCAGCTTTAGTTCTTATCTCACATGGAGTCTTCTCAGCAAAGTATATTGCTTAGTAAACATTGGAAGATTTATTTTGGATGGAAGTCTTGTTTTGAACAGCTCCCTATAAACAAATACATTAACCTTGCTCGGAAGCCATTTAATACATCTAAACTCATCATCTGCACAAACATATGATGTTCTTCAATACTAGACTTGATGTGCTCATTGTGTAATGAGCAAGCTAAGGAGGAGAAATGTCTGTTAACGAATTCTAGCTTAAAAAATGTGTTTGAGAATGGGATTTTCACTGGTGGAATATTTATGTTGCAATAAGGGTTTTTGTCAAAGAATTATTGTTTTGTGGCAATTACAAAAAACTATGAATAGTTGGATCTTTGATAATCAACAAACCTTTTTTAAATGGCAATACAGATGAAATTTATTGGTGAAACAGCTAAGAATTTACAATAACAGTTAGTTAGATGCTGGACATTTTATCGAAACATGATAAACCTACTTCTCTACCCTGCTAGTACAAAACATTCAATACAAGAAGAGTGGCAAGAGACTTAAATTTGACACTAACATTTTAGTTTGAGTGCAAATCTGTCACCGTAGTTTTTTAGGTCCAATCTCGCATCAATGTTTTAAAATTAGCTAAAATATGCCACTGTCCATTAAAAAATAATAAAAAAATGGTAAAAATAGCAAACTTTTGAAATCTTTGTATTATTATGTATCTTTCAAAAAATATTATATCTTTGAGACTTTTGCATTTGATATATTCTAGGACCTTGTTCCTGGCTACCTAACCCACTAGCAAGCTCCATCACACTTCCATTCTTCACTCTTGGATTTCATACTTGATAACAAAGTATGATTTTCCTAAACTTTTGTTGGAGGAAGTTGGCACATATAGCAATAATCTACTGCCACAATCGCTATCATAAAACCAAAGAAAACTTGGAGTCAAGCAATCAGTCATCAAAATTAATAAAGTGAAACAGTATTAAGAATTTTGGCCATGGGTCACCGGAGGGGAGATGAGATCAACCTCGATATTGATTTCCTACTACAAATTCTCCTAAATAAAAAATGGATTCATCCTGACTACAATTATTCGATTGAGCACTACCTTCATCTTCACCATCTCCATGACTTAAAGAAGAAAGAATTGAACCACCAAAACATAAATGAAGCGAAAATGCAAAATTGACCAAGAAAAAATGTTAAGAACAATGCAAATCAGCTTCTTACTTAGAAAATCAAGTACAAATCCATGGATTTTCTTGATGCAGTTGCCACAATGCATTTGGACATTCAGCATAACAAGAATCACAGCCATTTCAGCTTCTAGAAAAATCCATGTCAAGGCACTACAATCATTTGGAAATTTTTATTATCGGTCACCACTGTAGACGGTGGAAAAAAAAAGCTCTAGATAGTGGCAATAGTGGCTGGCCAAGATTCGAGAGAAGTAGAGTGTCTAATTATCTAAGGTTCTTGAAATTTATTAAAACCTGTATTATACCCTAAAATTTAAAAACTTGTTATTTTTAACCATTTTTGTTAACTTTTTAACAGACAGTGACATATCTACTCCCAATTTAAAACTTTAGTGGCATATTTGGCTTATTTTAAAACATTAGTAGGTATTAAGCATAAAAAAAACTATAGTGGCAGATTCGTGCACAACCCAAAATTGTAGTGACAAATTTGAGACTTTTGTCCAAGAAGAGCAAATCATGGAATTTATTGAGTGAACATGAGTGATAACTACTACAGGTCCCCAACACCTCTTCCTTACACTTGATACAACTAATTTTTGTACTTGTTGCATTGAGAAGAACAAATGTGCTGAAATGATTCTTGTATATAAATATGTATATATATATATATATATATATATGATAAAGTTTTTGCTTCTGAATAATTTCTATATGTATTTACTAATAATTTCTAAAAATCTATAATATATTTCTTTTTTTATAAATCAAGTTTATGTTTGTGATACATGTTAATATTTACTTTCTAACAACTTATTCAACTTTTCAATTAGTTCAAATAATAGGGAAAATCTCCTTATTAATTTTGAATTTATAGAAAATACTTATCTTAGCATACCTAATGATTACTATTACTATTGAATTTATAGGACACACGAGAATCTTTTTAAACCCATTACACTCTTTATTATTTTTACATTGAATGAAAATAATACAAAAAAAATCATATTAAACTAACTTTTAGATTTAAAAATCTATTTATATAGATCATGCTTGCTAAATTTTAGAATAATAAAAAATCTATAGCATTTTTATGTAAAAAGTGCACATTTCTTCTTAAGTTTGAATAGAGTTAGATAAGTAAGAAGTTACTCTCTTCATCCTAAATTGTATGAGCTACTTTTTATTTTGGGATGTCTCAAAGTGATGAATCATTTTCCTAAAGAAACAATAAATAGTTTTTGATTTCTCATATTGCCATCAAAAGGTTGAAGTTTGATGTTTGATTTTTAATTATTTTGATTTTAGTTTTGATAGTTTTGAGCATGTGGTTTTGAAAGAGTGTCATATCAAACATTGAGTTATAAATTTTGGAATTGAATTTAATTATTGTAAGCTTTTAAATTTCATAAATTTATTGTAACATTATTCCATATTTTTTATTATTGATTGTAATTTTATATATGTTAACAACCCGCCTCGCCCCCCAAGCTTGGTTTCTGGCTACACCCCTCAAAATTTGGATTGGGAGGGCCGACAGTGGGTGGAGGCAGACCTCGTGGTTCACATGAGGAAACAAAAACACAAAGATGTTTTTTGGCCAAACCCTTTTTCATTTCTCAAATATTTTTTTTTCAAATGAGTCTAATATCTTTTATGTACACATATGTGCGGAAGCTAAAATAATTAGACACAATAGGGAAATTATATGTATATCAAAATAATATGAGAACAATTTTAATACTAACGTATAACTTGTATAATATATAAAGACAGTCATATAAACATTTAGTTATATATGTACAAAAGCACTTGTACCTACAATTGAATATATTAATAATAGTCTTCATAATTAGTTCCCAAAAACTTTCATATTATTTGTACATATCACCTACTTACTTTGTACATCAAGTTCATACATATATGCAATCTGATTTGTCAATATATTTAATTTTTTTGGGAAGCGGAATTCAACGCATTCACACCTGTTTTTTATAAGAGGTTGAACTCGTATATAATACAGTAAACATATCTATGATCTCATTTATATATATTTCACACATTATTTATACACATTTCTCACTTTCTTTTTACGTTGAGTTTGTAAATATCTTGCATCTTCTTTGTACATATCTCTAATTTTAGGGAAACACTATATTTGACATATTCACACTTATTTTATGTTGGTTAAGCTAGCATTAAAATACAAAATACATGAAGATAAGAGGTTTGGTGTATTAAGCTAGTATTATCTTGGTTGCAGACCCAACTGTCTATTTCACAGACGATGAACACCCACTGGAGATTCACCGGTGGTGTGGATGTAGGCATTTACGATATCGAGACGGGAGAGACGGACTACTATAAGTCTAAAGATCTACAGAATCTCCATTCTGCTTTGCTTCCTGATGAGAATAAGTCTAAAAGGAGTATTGTAAGTTCATATATGCATGACTCAAGAACGAAGTTTGTTTAGCCACCAAAATCTTAATTCCATTCGAGCAAATTCTCGAGTCTATAACAGTACCTTGCAACTCACGGCTCAAATAATCAAGCAAGCAACCTTAAGTAAAATTGATTCATCAACAGGAAACTTGCGAACCAAGACAAGAACAAGAGACTAAAGAATTTTTTGGGGACTTACGGTCAGCGTGTCGGTCTACAAGCGTAAATGGATGTCCAGATGATGAATCAATGAAATTTCTTGGCCAGCAATCATACAAGAAACCAAGAATGTTGGAGGAAACCAATAGTATTTTTTTTTTAATTTCAATACACAAATATAAATCTAGTTTTCATAGCAAGATAAAATTTGTTTGGAGTGTCCCATTCAATTATAGACGCATAAATAGATATTTATATTGTTACCATGTCTAAATGGCTATATGGTGATCCGAATTATAGAGCAAGATAATTATATATGAAACATTATTCGTTAACCAAGTCAAAATAAAGCACTTCATTATCATCTCTCACGGTTCATCATTGTGAAAGTTATCTTCACCTTATCCCACAATGAGAAAATTTCCTTAAAAATTTGTTTATAAGTATACACATGTAGTTAAGTGTGATCAATGATGCCATATGAACAGTGATTTAGTGATTGCAACTGTGATAACCCTCGATCCCAATGGGCAAATGGGCATCATCTTTCATTAATGAAAACCTATTGAAAAATTGAATTTTGATAAATTTGTTTCATTTTTTTTTTAAATTTAGTACCTCATATTCACATATTTACAAGATCCAAGGATGAAATTGGGCCAAGTTTAAATAGTCCAAATCACCTGGACACATGATTTCCTTATGTTTAAGTCTCTCCATCTTTCATTGATCTAGTTACTTACTAGATTTGTTTGCAGGTATACATTTCGGCTCTTTGCATGGTAAGTGGTGGAGTTTGCTGACAAGTGGCGGGCATGAACAATGAAATAATGATCATGGACACAGGGATCCTTGTCCCATCTAATCTATTTTGCTTGGGCAGACAATAGTACTACCTTATATACCTCATGCTTTGAGAACATATGTTTCCATCTTCCTAGATGAATAGCCATTTAAGAGTTCAAGGATTGAGCTATTAAGTTGTTAATTAAGTAGATTGATTTTCCTGATTATAGTTTATCTACCAGTATCATCTAAAGGCTAAGATATTTTCCTGACGATGATGGTGCAAATCTTGTTTTCATAGCAACTTAAAATTTGTTTGGAGAGTTGCACAATGTTGTAGAAACATGAATAGATTGCTACCAAATCTTTGTCATGATAAAAAACTTTATCCACTAACCAAGTCTATATGAAACAGCTCATACTTCACGAGTATCTGTCAAGGCTCAACTTTGCAAAAATTTTCTTTACTTATACACATACACTAAGAGCAACTATAGTACTAGGTAAGTGAAAGTTATCCCACATTAATAAAATATTTTCTTAAAAACCTGTTAATAAGTACACAATCCAATCCCCTAAAGTGCTTCTTGTTCAATGTGATCAAAGAAGACACATGAGCAATGAATAATTAATCATTGCAAATGTGATAATCCTTGATCCTTAGTGGGCAAAGGCTTCATCGTCCATTGATGAAAAAAGCTAATCAAATTCGGAGCAACAATTCTCATCTCACATAGGTGAGTAGCAAATATTTTTGGTAAATTTTTCTGGTGCCTTTTTTAATATTTGCCCCTTTATCAAAAATAAATTAGTAAATAAAAAATTATCAAAATGGAGCATTATTTCTTATATCACATGGAGTATTCTCAACAAAATATATCGCTTCTATCGTGGACCTTAACAAGGGATCAGATGTTCGGGCAGATGAAGACATTAGATGGATTAAATGGCCTCCAACCAAACTTGGAGAGTTGCATTCAATTACAGGCACATAAATAGATATGTGGTTACCAGGTCTACATGGCTATATGATAATCCGAACTAAAGAGCAAGATAATTAGATGAGAAACGTTATTAATTGCGAATTAATTCAAGAGAAACACACACACACGGAGCAAATGTTAGCCCCCCGTAGCCATATTTGTATATATGCGAATGCGAACTATATATTCATTCCTCTTGATTTGGACTGCAACTTGTAAATTCTTTGTGTTGCTGGTGGTGGGGCGGCTGGGAGAGGCGATCCAAGAGCAGATGTCGCCTAACTGACAGAAGACACAAGTCCGGCTCGATGTGCATGTCGCGGCAATCGAGGAAGCCAAAAATCCATACGACCGATACACCTACGACGATCAACACCTTTTTTCTCTTTGACAAAATTTAGTACTATAAAACGTTATTGCACAGAACAAAAAATATACCTACGTAAAACACATGTTGCTCACTTCTCAATAAAAATGGACCAAAACCAACTTACAAGGAAAAGTTCCATGTGACCAAGAATAAAGGTTAGTTGAAGGCTTTGTATAATAATGAGACTTTCATTGTCAATTGATTTTGGATTAGATGCTTTAACAAACAATATTTAGTTCAAATGGACAAGCAATGGTGTCTTATGAATCGTACGATTTTTAGTTCAAATGGAGTAAGCAAAGGTGTCTTATGAGCAGGGGCGGACCTACGTAGGGGTAGCGCCCCCCCGAAAATTTTGAAAAAATTGAAATATAGGTACTTAATTGGTTAATTTAAGATAAATTAGGGACTAGAAATGTATTTTTCCCCCCAGAAATATTGAAAGAATATGAAGATGGGGGGCAGTAAGGTAGGCCGTAAATAAAACAGTGACCAAATGAGTAATTATTCCCATGGCCCAAATGCACTATTAGTCCTTCAAATTTTTCAACCTGTACGAGTTGCACCCTAATCTTTGAATTAGTACGAATTACTCCCAATCTTCAGCTTTACCTCGCCACGATGCCATCCCTCTCCTCCGGGTTTAGTCGACTCTCCTCCGGGCTCGCCCCCCTGAACCAAAAATCCTAGTTCTGCCACTGCTTATGAGTGGTTCAGATAGGTTCTTGTTCTAAGTGGTTTTCTAGCTTCTCTCATATTAGACTGTGATGCGTCCATGTCTATTTTTCAGATCATCAAGCAGTTGGACTAGAGTAGGTTAGGATCGTGTGAATTTGGGTCCAAAAACCCTTCAGGTTCTTTAATTGGTGGATTGACGAGTAGGATTGTAGAAAGCCGGAGTGTTTTAAGTCAACTTTGGGGAAAGTCCACGTCCGTCCACACGGTTATATAAAGCACTTCATGATTATCTCTTAGGGGTAAAATTCATATTTAGTCCCATAATTTTAAAGATCGTCCTAATGTGGTTCTTTAACTCTAAAAGTGGCTATTAAAGTCCTCTAACTTAATTAATGTGTCCTATTTTGGTCCCTACCATTAGTTTTGCCGTTATTTCGGATGAAAATTGTCCACGTGGCAACCATATTGCCACGTGGCTGCCCTTTTCATGATAGTAAGTGGCTAAACTAAAATAAAACAAAGATCAGGCTAAAATGCCGCAAATGTATAATCTAAAGGTCCTAGGGTATAGTTTAACCCAAATCTTCTTCCCCAAATGGACGTCACCCACTCTAGCTTCCCCCTCTATGCTACCATCCATCTCGTTGTCTCTCCATTTGTGCCGCTACCGTCTCTCTTCGGCCAACACAATCCAAGCCTCCATCGCCTCTCTGTTGTCAGTGTCCCCTGCAAAAATCTACGCCTCCACCTGAAGCTCGCAAAGCTCACCACGCAGGCCGCCCCACTGGAAATCCACCCAGTACCATGGAAACCTTCACCAATTCACGCACATCTCTCCGTCTATGCCACCGCTACCTTCTCTATCATGGTCCCCAACTAAAATCTGTGAAATTTCGTCAATATCACTAACAAAGCCATCACGAATTTGGCATTATTTTCAACCAAAATCGGTGTTTGAACAGTTGCTGGAGATGGCGAAGAGGAGAGTGATGGAAGGATGAAGAAAGAGTGAGTATCGAGGAAAAGTGGGCAGGACTGGGCAGCGGGCAGGCCGAAGGCATGCAACAACGTACCCAGAGTTTGAATTGGCGACGATTTGGGGGAGATAAAGATTAGGGCTAATATCACTTCAAGCCCATAAATTAAGTGTTTGCATGAACTTTAGCCTGATTTTTATTGTTTTTCCATTCTAGCCACTTATTGTTATCGCATTTGATGTCACGTGGCAAAGTGAGTGCCACATAGGTATTTTTCATCTAAAATAAGACCTGAACTAATGGTAGGGACCAAAATAAGACACGTAAGTTGAGTTATGGGACTTTAATGGTCATTTTTAGAGCGAAGAGACCACATTAGGAAAACCCTCAAAGTTGGGGGACTAAATTTGAATTTTACCCATCTCTTAGGTTCATCATTGGGAAAGTTATCTTCACTTGACGGTTATCCCACATTGAAAAACCATTTTCTTGAGAACTTGTTTTTAAGTACACACATCAATTCCCTTAATTTCCTTCTTGTCTACAGTTATCAATGTGGACATATGAGCAGTGATTTAGTCATTGCATATGTGATATCCCTTGATCCTTATGGGAACAGGTTTGAATTTCATCTTCCATTGATGAAAAGCTATTCAAAAATTGGTTTGCTTGGTCGTTCCCAAGATTGGGTCAATATTAAGTCCTCATCTTACATGAGTGAGTTGCGGAACTTTTAATAAATTTTTTCACTCTTTTTTTCAAAATTTAGTACCTCATATTTACGCATTTATAAGATCCAAGGCTGAGCTTGTATCAAGTTTAAATAGTTCAAATCGCATGGACACATGATTTCCTTACGTTTAAGTCTCTGCATCTTTCATTGATCTAGTTAATTACTTGATTTTTTTGCAAGTATACAATTCGGCCCCTTGGATTGGCACCCATGGCAAGTGATGGAGGTTGCTAACAAGTGGCGGGCATGAACAATGAAATAATGATTACGGACATATATTGTGACCCTCGTCCCATCTAATCTATTTTGCTTGGGCACACAATAATAACTTATACCTTATGCTTTGAGCACATAAGTTTCGATCTTCCAAGATGGATAGCCATTTAAGAGTTCAAGAATTGATGTATTAATTTGTTAATTGATGGATAACTACAGTTTGGTACGAAAAGCAGAGTAATCTCGGATAGCAGAAAGAGGGCCGGCGGCTGACCCTAGGCAATGCTGGGCATCTCTTCTGGTGGATCTGGTCCGGCACGTTGCTAACAGGATCCAGGCAATTAAGGAGAGTATAAGTTGTGTCGGTCGTGGTGCACGGCTATGGCAGATAGTAAATTATCTTTACTTATATGCATACACCAAGTACTGCTATATTACCAGATGAATGAAAGTTATACCACATTAAGAAAATATTTCAATAAAAATCTGTTTATAAGTACATAAACCAATCTTCTTAAGTGCCTTCTTGTTCAGTGTGATCAATGCAGCCACATGATAAAAAAAGGTAAGTGCTTCATCTTCCATTGATGAAAAAAGCTATTCAAAATTGGAGCAAACAATTCTAATCTCAAATAGGTGAGTACCAAAAATTTTTGGTACATTTTTCTTGTGATTTTTAACATTTGCCCCATTATCAAAAGTATATGAGTAAACAGAAAATTATTGAAATAGAGCATTATTTCTTATCTCACATGGAGTCTTCTTAGCAAAATATATTCCTTCGCTACTTGACTTAACAAGGGATCAGATGTTCGTGCAGATGCTCAGTTTAGATGGATTGAATGCCTTCTGACCAAAGTTAATATTTTTGTTTATGGAGAGCAGATCAAAATGTGACTTCCATCCAAAATAAATCCTCAAACCAAAAACATTCTTCAATACTATACCTGATGTGCTCATTGTGTAACGAGCAAGTTGAGGAGGAGGGATGTTTGTTGATGAATTCTAGCTTCAAAAATGTGTTTGAGAGTGAGATTTCACCAGTGGAATATTTATGTTGTAAAAAGAGTTTCTGTCAAAGAAGTATTGTTTTGTGGCAATTATGAAAAACTATGAATAGTAGGATCTTTGATAATGAACAGAGTTTTTTAAAAGGCAGTACAAATGAAACCTTTTGATGAGAAAGCTAAGAATTTACAATAACAGCAAGGTAAGAGCTGGACATTGTATTGGAACACAATAAACCTACTACTCTATCCCACTAGTCACAAAACATTCAATACAAGAATAGTGGCAACAGACTTAAATTTGACACTAACATTTTAGGTTGGGAGCAAATCTACAACTGTAGTTTTTTAGTTCCAACTCCCATTAACATTTCAAAATTAGCTAAAATATGCCACTATCCATTAAAAAAATTCAAAAAAAAATGATAAAAATAGCAAACTTTGAAATTTTGGTGTTATTATGTATCTTTCAGAAAATATTAGCTCCTTTGGGACTTTTGTCATTTGATGTATTCTAGCACCTTGCTACTTGCAGCCGAACCTATCAACAAGCTCCATCGCACTTCTTTTCTCCATTCTTGGATTTTGTCCTTAATAATAGAGTATGATTTTCTTGTGAAATTTTTTATGGAGGAAGCTGGCCCATATAGCAATAATCTACTGCCACAATCGCTATCATAAAACTAAAGAAAACTTGGAATCAAGCAGTGGGTCATCAGAACTAATAATAGGGTGAAATAGTAGTAAGAATTTTGGCCATGGGTCATTGGAGGGGAGACGAGCTCAAACGCGATGTTGATTTCCTGCTACAAATTCTCTCGAATCAAAAAAGGATTCACACTCGTGACCATAATTATTCGATTGAGCACTGCATTCATCTTCACCATCTCCATGCCTTAAAGCAACTCTGTACATTAGCTTCTCACATGAAAAATAAAAAATGCATCTGCGGATTTTCTTAATATAGTTGTTATAGTGCATTTGGACCTTCAGCATAACAAGAATCAGAGCCTTCTTGGCTTCTGGAAAAGTCCATGCCAAGGCATTAGAACCATTTGGAAATTTTTTATTATCAGCCACTATGGACGGTGGCAAAAAAAAGCTCCATATAGCAGTTATGGTGGCTAGCTGAGATTCGAGAGAAAGAAAAAGTTCAATTACCCAAGCTCCTTGAAAGTTAGTAAAACTTGCATTATCACCCTTAAATTTTAAGACTTGTTATTTTTAACATTTTCTAACAACTTTTTAACATGCAATGGCATATCTATTTTTAATTTAAAACTTTAGTGGTATATTTGGCCCATTTTAAAATAGTAGTGTGAGTTGATCATAATATATATATATATATCACTACAAGAAAACAAGGCATTTGAGACGGGAAAAAATGTAGGGAAACCGTAGGAAATAGTCATTTCCTACAATTAAAATAGTCGGACAAAACTGTAGGAAAAAGTAGTGTCGGAAATAAAAATCGTCGGATAAGCGTAAAATACTCCTACGCTTTTGTGATGACCTCAGTTTATCCGACAGTTTTGAGATGCATTAACTCCTACATTTTTCTGACAAAAGTATTTCCTACGGTTTTGTGACCCCACTTGTCCTACGGTTTTGTGACGCCATTTGTCCTACGGTTTTGTGACCCCACTTGTCCAACGGTTTTGTGACCCCACGACCTCCTACGGTTTTCTGACATTAATATTTTTCCTACGATTTTGTGACAAGTTAAAGAATTTAGTAAATTAATTTATACACAAATTAAAAACATTATATATATATATATAACAATTGATCAAAGTAGTCAATAATTCACTATACATAACAATAATCAAAATTTACAGAAAAAAGTTAATTACAAAAAACTAAAGGTCTAACATAAAATCAATGGGATGCAGTGCCGGGCTGATCATCCCCATCTCACTGGCTATGATCGTCCTCATGATGCTGAGTGGAGGATCCGGTCCGTAGGTTGTCTGAGAGAACTGATGCAGTTATAATCCCCTGCTGGATCAACCTGTTAAGCATGGTGCTCATTGCAGCCTCGGTCTCTTGCTGGACTTGAGTACGAACGTCTGCCTGTGACCGGGTAAAATCACTCCGTAGCTGGGTGTTCTCAACCCTCAGCTGAGCAATCTTAGCCGAATCAGCACGTGGAGCCTAAAAATTTGATAACTATTGTGCTAACTTTAACTAATTATACTAACATTATTGAAGAGACAACAATATTACTCTAACATTATTGACGTAACAGTTTTTTATGTTAATCACATACATAGTAACATACTTTTGTACAAATAGAACTTACCATTATTACACTAAAAATTATTTATAACTAACCACATACATATTACTAACACCATATATAAAATTACTTAAAACATATAATATAAAAATTGGCTTTGAAAAATATAACATGCAATACATGCATTATGTAAACAACAACTATATATAATAACAAAAATTAATTATATATGAAAAAAATGTTTAAAAATTTAAAATACCTAGTTGAAATAGCTCTGGATGGGAGTTTGGGAGTGGGTTTGGAAGAGGGCGTCGCTAAATAGAGGGAATGGAGTGATGAGAACTGGAGAACGTCCCACGAATTTAAAGGGAAGATGCGGCGATTAAGCTACCTAATTGTCCTACGATTTTCCTGCACTTTTTAAAATTGTAGGAAAATCGTAGCAAATTATCCTAGGGTTTTCTTACGAAAATTAGGAAATGCATCAAAAGCGCAGGAAACGAAATTTTAAGCTTCCCGCCATTAATTGGCTTCCCGCCTTGATTTTATGACAATTACCTTTTTCTACAGTTTTGCTACTTATTTTAAATATTAACTCAAAGCTGTCGGATAGCGCACTGACCTAGGTGACATTGTCCTACATTTTTCCTACGATTTTTTGAAAATGCGTTAAAACCGTCGGTCATCACCTACACTCTTTTTACGTGTTTTTAGTATTAACTTAAAACCATCGGACACCATATATATAATTTTTAATGTGTATATATATGAAATAATTACTATGTTAGTTCACTTTTTTTAGTTGAAGAATAAATGAAAATATTTATATTTGGAATTTAAATTGATGGATTTAATGTATATGGTCAGATTGAATCTCTCAAATTTATTAACATTATTATCATTTTTTTTTAATAGTATGCAATAATTTTTGGACGGAAAAAAATTGATATATTCATTTTAACGATGCAGCTAATTAGATATGTGATGATTAAATTTGATAAATTTAATATTTTTCAGTCCAAAACAAAAATGCATTCAAAGTTATATTACGACTTCAAATAAAACATGCAGATGTTTTGAACAATTACACTTAATTAAACATGCCGAAGGAGTAGCACAGACGAGTTGTAGAAGAAGAGATGGGTGGGTATTTATAAGCAAAATCTGTAGCAAAATCTGTAGTAAAATCGTAGGATACATATGAAAAGTCAAACTGCAAGACTGGTGTAGCAAATATGTAGTAATTTACATCAAAAAAATGTAAGAAAAGTAAACTGTAGGAAAATCGAAGGAATAAATTTCCTACATTTTTAAGACGTCCATATCCTTGTTTGTCTCAAAAGCGTAGGACAACATATTGCAGGAAAAGCGTCGGACAACATATCCGACGCTTTTCTTGCACATGTGGTCCCTACCTATTTAATTCACACAAAAAGCATCGAATGCATTTGACACCATAATTTCCCATCATCCTATTCTGACAGATGTGCTACGGTTTTATCCGTCACACTTTTATTGAATGAAAACCGTCGGACATAATTTTTTGTCCGACGGTTTTCTTGCAAATAGTTTTCCTACGCTTTTTTCTGTAGGAAATTGACGTAGGAAATGCTCTTCATCCTTGTAGTCTGTGTGTATATATATATATATAGTGGTATATTCATACCCAACCTAAAACATCAGCGGCAAATTTGAGACTTTTGCTGAAGAAGAGCAAATCATGTAATTTATTAAGTGAACATGAGTGATAACTACTACACTCTCCCCAACACCTCCTAGTGAGGAGCGTCCTCATCCTCAGGATGCATCAACACAAGTGCGATCTGAGAACTAGGGAAATCGATGGAGGGTTCGGCCGAGGATAGCGGGACCTCGAAGGCCTCGGGGGAGCGAAAAATCAAGCAGGACACATGGAACACATCCCTGAATTCACGGGCACCATAAGCCCCTGTGTAACCTATAAATACCCCCTAAAAATGCATTAATAGGCATTCAATGCAGAGGGAGAAGGAGCTCATTCTCTCTATCTAGGCCCTTTTCTCTCTTCGCACCTTCTTTAGTGGACTATTGACCTCCCTACTGAGTTCTTCGGAACCCTTTCCTTAGGTGCTTTTCCTCGGCAGGGACCCAGCATTGATTTCAGGATTTAACATTGGCGCTGGTTTATGGGAACACGTTGCAACATCCAAAGGAAGCTCTACTGTCCGAGAAAGCAGCGGATCCCTCAGTGACTATGACGTCAGACCGTGAACGTGCTCAAGCCCACGAAGAATCGCTTCAACCGATGACGATAACCTTGGAGATGCTCCAACAGCTCTAGTCGTAGCTAGAATCTCTCATTCGCACTTCCTAATTGAATCATCCGCGAACAGTCTTGGAGAGCGCTTACTCTATCGGCCGACAAGCCAAGGTCCTGAGAGCCCCAACTCCAAGAAGACTAACCTTCCTAGATCTTACTCCCGTACCGAAAGACAAGTAAGTCACTTTTGACCGTGACCAACTCGTTCTACTTATCAAGCATGAAAATGATTCGACGGCACAATTCTACTTATCATCCCATAGGACAATTGATGGCTGAGTTTCTCTAATTATCGATAAGGCAATAGGCATCCCCAGACCCCAACCCCAAGCTTCGGCAATGCCTTTCCCGGTCACGGCCTCCGAGGCCGAGCAATACAAGGAACATGAGACCGACATGGGCTTAATGCCAGAAAATGGAGCCAAAGCCTCCTAGCCAGCTGACAAAACATCCTCTAGGCCGAATGACTATCCGCCTCCTGGCACACGTGATGAAAAATATGTCCCGGGTAACCTCACGGCTGGTCAGCTGAAGGCCCTACTCACTGTCCAGCGAGAGCAGATAGCCCTACTGCTCGAGGAACTGGCCTGAGCTCATGAAGGCAAGGCTGAAGAGGATCCCACCCCGCTAAGCACATCTCCATAAAAGGCCCCATTGCCGAAGAAATTCATTGTAATAGCATCATAATAAATAGACAATCCACAAGTTCACATAATATTTATACTTCTTCTCATGGAGATGGGATGGAAGAGGAAGAAGTTGTAGCTTTCCCTAATTCCTCTTCGAACAAGATATTCCTTCACCTTTAGTCCAAATTGCCATGCATCATACAAAGAGTGATAAATGTAACAAATAATATCAATTGAAAGAGATTTCAAGTATAAAATAAATAAATTAAGTATAAAGTAAATACTCATACTTTCATAAAAAAAAAATATCCATACTTACTTGCAAGTTTTAATTTATTTCTAAATATTAATCACTGAAGTCCCAAACTTATATTAGAAATCTTTGAAAAGAAAATCATAATAAGTGTAAATGTATGATGCCAAACAAAGTGTAAAATCATAACAGAAGCATGAATAATACCATATTCAATTTTTCAAGCTCCTCCAAGTCCTTCTCTACATCAACACATCGAGCCCTCCTAAGCCAATCTTGGGCACAAATAAGTGTCTACACCGTTTTAGGAGTTAAGGAGCTCCTAAAAGGATCAAGGACATGACCACCTGTACTAAATGCACACTCTGATGCCACAATGGAAATATGAGTAGCTAATATATCACGGGCCATAGCTTCAATTACAGGATAACGATGACAATTCATCTTCCACCATATCAACACATCAAAATTTGGGGAAAATGTTTCTCTTAGTTCAGCGAAATACCTTTTGAATTTTGTTTTATTTTCTACACTTCCGGTGGCATGTTCAAATTTTTCAGTCTCTCCTCTGTGACTGTGTACTTCCTTTTCCTCTGACTTCCTAACTCTATTGACACTTAGGTTCTAAAAAATGACTCAACAAACTCAGCTTGAATAATTCTCTTATAATCATCAAACAACTCTTCGGTAGCGTCTTTTACCTTTCTTTTCAATGTTGCTCCAACATTCTCACATCCCACAAACATATCCTCCAATGCAAATTCAACATAGGTAACTTGAATTGAGGGTCAAGGACAATTGCAATATAAATTAACATGTTCATTTTCTCAACATTTCCTTAATATTTATCATACTTTGCTTTCATTTTCTTGGCCATTGAAACAAATATCTCATTCTCATGGCTTTGCCATTGTTGCAACAACCCTCCAACTTCACAAATTTTATGAAATAATTTGTTGGAAGTTGCATATAAAACCCAGATATCCTACATGTGAGTTCATAAAAATTCTCAAGAAAGCACAGTAGTGACCTTACATTTTCCCAATTTTCATCTGTAGGAACTCCATGATTGGAATCAAGTTCAACTATATAGACTGGATCTTTCCTACCAAATCTTTGAAAGCCTGCCTGAAAATTTTGTGCTGCTTCTAACATCATGTAAGTCAAATTTCATCTCATACTCACATCAAGGCGCAACAAGCCCTTACTTTCAATTCCTTCAATTTGAACACAATTTTTGAAAGTGGACAATCTAGCAGGTGATTGTCTAACAAACCTAACTGCATCTCTCACATGAGTAACACATGTATTACATTCTTTCAAACCATCAGTAACAACCAAGTTCACAAAATGTGCAATGCATCTCATATGAGTATATTTGTATCCAACAACTCTATTATTTCAATTAAGAATTTGCTTTCTCAAATAATCAATAGCAACATCATTTGAACTAGTATCATCAACAATGACGGCTAAATTTTGATATAATTCCCAATCACGCAAACAATTCTCCACGATCATACCAATATCATGACCTTTATGATTATTTATTGGACAAAAAATAAAGATTTTTTTCTATAGTATCCAATTATCATCTATGTAATGAGCACTAACACATAAATAGTTGACCTTTTGTATAGAAGTCCAAGTGTTTATGGTGAGAGAGATCCTTTGACAACTACCTTTGAAATAATTCTTCAACTTGGTTCTTTCATTAGGGTAAAGGGAAAAACAATCCTTAGCAATAGTATAATGAAAATGATTGCGAAACCTAGGGCATGCAATAGATATCATACGCTTGAATCCTTCATTCTCTACAAATTTGAATGGAAATTCAAGAACAACAATCATGAAAGCCAAAGCCTTTCTAATGGCGTCATCATCAAACCTCCAACAACCATGTACCCCTTCTTCATCATTATTTGTAACATAAAGATGAGTTAATGCTGATTTTACCTCATGATTCTTCTCATATTTTGAAATATGAGCCCGTGCTAAACTTGTCCTTTCTTTCTTGGGTCAGTTGCACATTCTTACCACAATAGTTGCATCTACATTTTTATGACCATCTGCTATGAAAAGTTGGGTGAAGTGCTTCCACACAAATAATCTTGGATTCATTGATTTCCTTTCTGCAGCTTGCTTATTTGTTCAGGCATTTGAGCCCTTTGAAGAGCATGGAGCAACTGTGGAAAGTGAATCTTCATCTAGTATATGAGAGCGAGATGGGCTAGAGTTTGGTGATGTGGAACTTTCTTCTTGAAGATCCAAATCAATAGCCTCATCTGCCATCTACAAAGTGTCAAGGAGACATGCACATTTCCATTAAAACAGTTATCACTTGTATATAATCCTAACAACTAGAGTAATTAAGTAAATAATGCTCCTACCAAATATTTTAAAAATATAGAACCTTACGTTTCACGACTATTTTATTAAAGCTGTCTGGGATAATAAAATAAACACCTGAAACCAACTCCCAAGCACTGCAATAAAACATAAAAAGATCATCTTATGAATTCTAAAACCAAATTAATACTGACCTTTTTTTTATTTATTAATAACTATAATTAATAATAACTATAATATTAATTCTTCATGCTAGATCTATAATTAATAATAGCCCAATTATTTTTTTTTTATTAATAATAGCCCCCAACCTAAACTGGAGTTACCCGCCCATTATATGGCTCTATAATTAATAATAACTATAATATTAATTCTTCATGTTGCTTGTTTCTTTTCTAATTTAATTTGCTTTAGTTATTTATTAATACATGGTGGATCTATGTTTTGCCTTGTTCTCTTATGAGTCTTTATATGCTTCTGCTTTGTCATTTTCACTTCTGCCACACATTTGTCTCACACCATTGCATGCTTAGAGTTTCAGGCCCATCCTATTAAAACCACTGCTCTTATCTTGGCTATTTTTCAGCACCTACCCACACTTTATATGCACAAAAAAATTTGAAACTAACCAAACTTTAAAGCACCCATTATTTTATCTTATAATTATTTTTTTTTTGTTTTCCTACGAAAGACAGAATGATAAAAAATAATCAAGTAGAAATTTAAAATATAGCAAATCATGAAATAAAGAAAAAACTAAATGCCCAAACTCACCTTTGTTGGCCAAGAACACAGTGATTAGGTGACGGGTCTGCTGGGATACGACACCAAAGATGATGAGGAGGGGCACCATAGTGGTGGTGGGTCGGTCAGGTGAGGTGATGCTAAAAATGATAGGGAGGGCACATGCAAATAGAGACGCGAAAAAAAAAGGGGAAGTAAGGAAAATTAAAAATAAATAGGAGTGTGATGCCTCTGTTGGATGGGTTAATGTAGTGAAGTGGGGATTGGGCTTTTAATTGGGCTTATGGGTGTGGGCTAGGCAAAAGTAGGCAAGCAGCAACCAAGCCAACAGTAGGGGCCCAAATACCTTTAAAATAATGCGGTTAATTTGGTTATCGAATTAACCAACTCCCACAACTAAAACCGAAACAAAACCATTTTTAACATTCTGAAGAATAGGTGGCATCGACCAAAAGAGTTGGACAGGAACTGTCCTATTGATGCTATGCATTTGAGTAGCTTCTGAGGGAGTTTAGATTGGTAGGGACTTTCATCGCTTCGATGGCTTTTACTTTATTAGGGCTCACCCAGATCCTTTTTTTAGTAACCATGAATCTGAGGAACTTGCTTGAACGCATGTCAAAAGTGCACTTTTTCAAGTTCATTTTCATCTGATGCTTCCTCAGGGTGACAAAGGTTTCTTGGAGGTCAACAATGTGGGTGGTTCTCCCCGTACTCTTTACTAGCATGTCATCCACATAAACTTCCATGTTACGCCCAATGTAACCATCAAACTCTTTGTTCACCAACCTTTGATAAATTGTTCCTGCATTTTTCAAGTTGAAGGGGCATCATCTAGTATCCAAAGGTTCCGAGGTTTGTAATGAATGATGTCTTATCTACATCAATAGGGTCCATAATGATCTGATTATATCCACTGTATGCATCCATGAAGCTGAGTAACTCATGACCCGAGGTGAAGTCTACCATTTGATCTATTCAGGGCAAAGGGTAGCTATCTTTGGGGCATGCCTTATTGAGATTTGTGAAATCTACACACATCCTTCAACTTCCATTACATTTTTAAAAATAATGACGCTAGCTAGCCGAGTAAGGTAGAGCACCTCAATGATAAATCTAGCCACGAGTAGTCTATTGACCTCATCTCAAATTGCTTTTTGGCGTTTGGCCATGAAGGACCATTTCTTCTGTATCACCAGTTTAGCTTTAAGGTTGATGCTCAACTTATCGTAGATGACTGCAGGATCAATACTAGGCATGTTAGTAGCTGACCAAGTGAAGACATCTTAGAATTCTTAAAGGATGGCCACAAACTTGGCTTCCAATTCTGGAGGCCAACCAACGCCTATTCTCACATTTTTGTTTAGATTTTCCAGGTCTATGGCCCTAATAGGGGTTCTCTTCATCCTTGAGATCCAAAGGCTCTATCGTCAACACAGCAAGGTTAGCGGGATATACGTACCTATAAAATTGTTTTAGTTGGCTTTCCAGGTGGTCTAAGGGACCTTAGTCCTCCATTACGGTTAGTAGAAGGGTCCCTTCACCTCCCAAGGTCAAGAATTTGATTTTCATGGTTCTCGGATGAATGTGGACGTCAAACATTGTTTGGCAATGCAACCCGAAAAGGGTGTTGTATGGTGATGGGGAGTTGATGACCTTGAAGTCCACTAGAGTGATCATGCTACATCACGCCCCTTCCCATATTGTTATTGGTAAGTTGATTGTTCCCTCTATTAGGACTGGGGAATTGTCTGCTCCATACATAGGGTTATGACAGAACTTTATAAGGGCCTAAACGTTGATATCCATCCTATTGAGGGCATGTTTGTAGATCATGTTGGTTAGGGCCCGGTGTCCAACAGTACCCTATTCACCAAGTGGCAAGCTATCTAGGTTTGGAAAACCATGGGACATCTATGTGGTTATGGGAACATAGGGAGAAGCTGGTTTAGAAAGGATATTAGGGTCTAAGATTTTGGAGGGATTTCTGTGACAGCATGAATGTGGAGTGTATCTTCTCGAAGTTGATCCATCAGCATATGGATGATCAGACGGGTTCCCCCTTAAAGGTAGTTCTCCGGGTTGTTTGGCTCTTTTCAGCTCCTTGATGCCCATCACGCAATACTCGGGCCAGTCGTTGAAGCACTGTAGAATGAGTGACTATGAGAATCAAGGTTTACTTGGTTAGATTTTTAAGAATCTCTTACAATGGCTCTGACGAATTACGTGAGCTTTCCATGGCGGATGAGCTCTTCAATCACATTCTTTAGCTCAATGCAGTGTTCGATAATGTGTCCGTGATCCTGGTGGTACTTGTAGAAGTATCTTGGGTTTCTCTTCTCGGGGGATGCCTTTATGTGATTTGGCCTCTTGATGTTTGGATGTTTTTCCATGATTGTGAGTATTTGCTCATGATGGGCATTTAGGGCCATGTAATGCACCTCTAAATGAGGGATCTAGTCAAAGCACATGGTTTATCAGACCAAAGTAGGGCCAGTCCTCAGCAAGGTTCTTGGACTTGGTATCGCTCTATGGTCAGAGCTCGGCTTATGTCTATTTGGCTTTGGTTCCTCAGATGTACTTCAGGCTTTTGGTGATAAGACATCATGCCCTCAATATTGATGAAGGCCTGTGCTCGATTGTAGAATTCTTGTAGGGTCTCAGGCTCTCATCTAACCAAATCTCGTGCAAAGACCGAGGTTAGGTTCAAACCTCCAATGATTAGGGCCATTTCCATATTGTCAGCCAATCTGTCACGATCTGATTGAACCAAGAAATGTACTCTTTAATGGATTTACCTTTCTGTTGTGTGATGGATCTTATTTTGAGCATGCTCTTCTTTATGTCTTGAGTGGACCAACGAGTGTAATGCTGCCTTTGAAGGGATAAAGAATTATTTAGCAGAGATGCCCATACTCCATAGGCCACAGCCGGGTAAAGCCCTACTACTATATATCTTGGTATCTTGGGAGTCCAAGGCGGTGGTCCTTTTTTGGGAAGATCAGAAGGCACAACTCCCCATCCATTTCTTCAACAAAGACTTTTAGGGTATAAAATCAACCTACCCTACTATGGATAAAACTGCAATAATGGTGGTAGTCTCTACCAGAAAACTATGCGTATACTTCCAAGTACATCAAATTATCATTGTCACAGATTCGCCACTGAGGTCGGTCCTTGGTAGGCCTCATTTTTCAAGAATGATGATAAGATGGAGTATGGAGCTAACAAATTTCAATATATAGTATGTTCCATGCAACACCATGAAGTCACAAGCCCTTGCAAATTTTGTGTTCTCCACCACTTCCGAAGACGATATCTACCCAAGGAAATAAATCGCCTACATCGATGGCTTGGCAAGTCGGTTTGAGTTAAGAATTGGGCCAATGTTGATCTATCATGAAGATAATCAAATAGAGCATGTGATACACTCGTCATTCCAAGCAACTAACAATGAAACCGAGTACGAGGTCATCTTCTCGGTCATGGGGTTGGCGCAGGTAATGAAGATCAGAGAATTAAAAATAAGGTCAGACTTAGAATTGATTGTTAACCAGGCTATTAACCTATTCGTTACCGGTGAAGACATCATGGAAAAGTACTTGAAGAAGGCAAAAGCCCTACAAGGGAGTTTTAAGAGCATATCATACATAAAGATACCGAGGACCGAAAACAGGACGGTAGATGCCTTAGCCAGGCGTGTAGTGACCTTTAACCTTCCAAGCACTGTGTTTATTGAAGAGCAAGCCAACCCGTCAATCGAGCATGACACCTTACTCCCAAGAACGAAGAGAGGCCCAAATTGGATAGACATTTTTCTTTCTTTTCTAAGGGATAGCCAGTTTTCCAAAGACAAAGGGTCTGTTAAGAAGAACCTTTTGAGAGCTTGCTATTAACTGCTGCTTGAAGGCATTTTGTATAGGAGATTCCTCGGGACTAGACCTTATGCTCAGCGCCTCAAGATTGAGGAGGCCAAGTATGCCATGTCTAAGATACATGAAGGCATATACGGAAATCACCATGGCCCAAGAACCATTCTCAAGAAATTATGATGGAACGGGTATTTTTGGTCGGCAATAAAAAAAATGTGACCAAATACGTCTAAAAGGGCAAGCAGTGTCAGAGATTCAAGAGCATCCCTCGAGCTTCTTCTGAGCAACAAACTCCCATCTTGACGTCCAGGCCGTTCACAAAGTGGGGAATCAATATACTAGGGTTGTTCCCACAAGTAGCTCAATAGCAAAATTAGGCAGTAGTAGCAGTTGACTATTTCACAAAATGGATAGAAGCAAAGGCCCTATCATGGATAAGGGAAAAAGAAATGATATACTTCATCTTCACAGACATTATTTGTAGATTCAAAATACCTTGGAAGTTAGTGAGTGATAACGACTGCTAGTTCATGGGATCTCGGTTCCGTAGCCTCCTTAGCAGGCTATACATTAAGCACTACACTACCTCTGTCACTCATCCACAACCTAATGGGTTAGCTGAACTAGCTAATAAACAAGTGAAAACCAGCTTGAACAAAAAACACAGTGATGCAAAGAGAGCTTGGGCAGACCTCCACCTAGAAATTCTTTAGAGGCTGAGGATTACCCCAAAAGAAAGCACAGGGGAAACCCCATTCACTATAGTCTACAGCTCGAATGCCATGATTCCTATCGAGATAGGGATTCCCTATCCAAAAAGTGATGTATTTTTATCAAGACAACAATCATGAAAAGCTACACACCGACCTCATACTCCTCGACAAGCTAAGAGACATGAATCGCATGTACCAAGTAAGAATCAAGAGGTATTATGGTTCTAGGGCTCGAATAAGAAGGATGAAGGAAGGAGACCTCACCCTAAGGAAACTTAAGGTAACCCAGAGGGACAAAGAAGACGGAAAGTGCACCTCTCAGTGAGAGGGACCATACAAAGTGATTAAAGTAGTAGGATAATGAGCATATCAGTTAGCCAACCAAGAAAGAAATGTCTTGCTGAACACTTGGAACATTAAATCATTGAAAAAGCATTTTAATTAATAGTAGACATGTATAGCCGAGAACTTGTCTTACTTTTGTACAAGTATGTATGTGTGACCAAAGAATAAAGCTTTTGTACATGTTCTCATAGAAGGAAGCTTTTGTACATGTTCTTGTTATGTTGACGGATAAATCTAAGCGTCACTAAGCACGTTGCGTGCACTACTAACGTAATGCAACAACCCTAATGCAATGAAGGCGAGAACTGAAGACAGGCTCAGAGGCACAAAGAGGCTGAGACTAAGGACACAACAGTTAAATCACTAATAAAGCAAAGCCATCCACTAGGGCAATAAAAATCAAAGTCATGCGCTCGCATAATAAAAGCCCAAAATCAAAAGCATAGTATCAAAATGAAGTCTCCTCTCGACATAATGGACAAAGACATTAAACATGACATGACAAAAGGAAACATTTAGCGTCTAGAAAAAGGCAAAGTCACAAGGAAAAACTACAACTCCCATTAACAAACATTAACCAGCATAATGAGGCCGAAGGTCAAAAATAACAGGGCAGAGTTGGACAATGAGGCCCAAAGGTCCAAGGCTCTTGATTCCTCTCAAAGCGACCCAAGTCATATGCCTCTAAACTGACTCCTTGGTGGGCATTGTATGAGATATCCCCCATAAAGTCCTACCTAAAAAGGGCTGTGCTCCTTGGGACCCTTGCAAGGGCCTGACTCACATGAGTAGTACCCAAGTTAGAGCATTTCCAACAATTTCTCCACTTTGGAGGTTTTCTATGTTTTTATAGAATATTGAGATCTTTTTGCCTCCAATAGCTTTCTCATCCCATTCCCTAAAATAGGGATTTAGATGAACGAGAAAATATCATTCCCTATATCTACAGAAATGCTAAAAATTTTGGGGAACAAAAAAACAATAATTTTCAAGTGTTGAAACTGAAGGTTTCTAGTCGATGTAAAATGTCCTTTGTTCCTCTAAAAATGCCAGCTTCAGCATCTGTTTCAAGAGTGAAGATGATATGATTGACCCTACCAAGTTTCTAGGGGTGCTTGTTGCTCATCATGAGATTAGTGAAAGTAGTTTGATAGACTTTAAAGTTGGTGCAGTTGACGAGGATGGTAACGTAGGGAAGCTGTGTTCTAGGTTTAGAAGAAGGGAGTTTTTGGCAACGGAGAAGAAAGCCCTGGAGCAATAGAAGGTGGAGAAAGCCAAGTGCCTATCTCTTGCTTAGTTTGCTTTTGCGTAGTGTCAAGGGAAAGCAAATACTAAAAGATTCTATCCTACCACACTAATTCATCTTGCCATATGAATTGAGGTGGAGAAAGGGTCATGAAATCATCAAATTGATTAGTAGGATTTTGTTGATTTAAAATTTAATTTTATATTTTGAGGGGTTGTGAATGGTGGAAAAGAAACTAGTTCCATGGAAGAGAAATCTTAGAAGATTTTCAATTTTTTTGAAAGCATAAATTTGTACGCCCCAGCAGTAAAATATACAAAAGTTTAATTTTTTTATAGCTATTTAATTATATAATAATTAAACTAGTAATTAATTTAAATTTACTTTAAATTCATAATATTTAATTATTATATAATAAATATAAAATTCTATAAAATAGAGAAGTTGTTGGAGTTAGAGTAAAAAATTTGTAACGATTTCATTTTTTATTTCCCCATTTTACAGATATTTTAGGAAACTAATGGAGATGATCGTAGGAAGGAAACGAGGGAAACGGATATCCAACCCCAGGAACAAAAATTGGAGAACGACAATCAAATTAGTGACCCCATCAGCATACTTTTCGGCCACCATCATAGTGTGCGCAGCTTTGAACTCTGTGCTGACCTGGGAGTCTTCTACAGCTCTCTTCCTTTCCCTAACCAAAGAAACCTTGAGCTCCTTTAACCTCTCTCTATCTGCCTACCACTAGGAGGTGTCCTGGTTGGCCCTCGTTAGCTCATCGTTGGCCCTCTTTAGCTCTTCTTTAAGCCTTTTGACTTGACTTTCAAGTCCCCTCCACAAGGGTCACCTTCTCGGCCAACTGGTGAAAAGGGTTCTCACCTGAACCTCAGCGTCCTACTTGGTGCTAAACAACTCAGTTGTGGAAGTCCCCTTCGTGTTCTCCCTTTCAATCAAGAGGAGTATTCCCATGCGCATTCGAACAAGAGTAAGATCTCAAACAAGAAATAACAATCACGATTGATTAATACCTTATACAAGAGGCTATAGAGGTTATTCTAAATCTTATCGATCCATGGTATGACCCCTATATCATCTTGCAACCAGCAAACAACATGGCACCCTTCAGCACATCCCCACCCAGTAGATGATCCTTCAGTACGGAGCCCCCCTCGGCCACTGACCAACAGCGTCGGTACAATTTCGATTGACTCAATTTAGCCGGTGCCTCCCTGGCAGCCAAGCGGATCAACTTGTGCATCCCAGTCGATGATGAACCAGACCCAACTCAAAAGGGAGAAGCCTTAGTCAGCGAAGGCAGAACGATCATATCTTCACCAACCATCACAGAAACCATCAAAGACTCCCAAGGACGCTTCAATCAAGGTTTGGATTCAGCCATGTCAGTGGGGTGATTAGGGGTAGGCCTCATCCTCTAAGGCAAACAAGAGGGGGCTCTCTCTGAAGTAGCAGGTCTAGAAGGGCCTCCAACCTAGTCGAACCCAACTCCCCCATTTTTAGCCTCGACAGCTCGAAATTGACTCTTATGCTGTAAGACTGATGCAACGATCACTCGCTCTTCCTCAGTGATAGTCATCCCTACAAAGGTCAAGTATCATCAATTAGCCAAGTAATTGTATAGGATAAAGAGATGCAATTCATACCCTCCCCAACATCACAGGTGCGAGCATCGACACTATCAATAACTAGAACATCCTTCAAGTCCCAACACTCCCCTTACCCTTGACTAGTGATCATCTCCCGATGACACCTTCACGCAGAAGGAAGATCCTAGGTTTTAGCATTGGTTAGCCAGTTCGACCGGGTGCAAGATGAGGATGAGGATGGTCCTCATAAAGTCAGAACCCCCTCACTCTGAATCTTAGGGACATTTTGCTACCAGCAGGTAGTTTTTCCAACGGTGAATTGAAGAATGAGCATGATCCAAGAACTTGCTATCAAGGCTGGTTATAAAATATAACCAACCCTGAGGGTTCGCCTTCACCGAGAACAAACTCCTGAACAATTTTATAGAGGAATCAAACCAAAGCTCTCGACAAACCATAGTAAACCCTACAGTAGGCATCTAAGCGTTGGGAGTAAGCTGACTTGGGGCAACCTCGCAGAACCTCAAGGGCGCTCTCTCGAAATGAGGAAGAAGAAGGTGCATCCCGGCTTGAAAAAGGTCAGAGTAAACTTCTCTTTCTCTGTCGTCAAAGTTTAAGGTAATTCTCTCCTTAATTGTCGAAAACCAAAGAGCCCAACCCACAGACACCACTCTCGAAAATTGAATGCTCTCAAGCTTGGCATCCAAGAAAAGGTTTTCAGTTGTTGATGGCTTGGCAGGTTAGGCCCTCGAAACAACCTAGGCCTTCCCTTGTCCTTCCCTAAAACTACCCTCATCTGCTACTTCTTGTAAGGAAATGACAGAACTAGAAAGTTTCAAAGATACTTGCAACTGCTGTATTGTTCATTGACTGACAATCTCGCCTTAAGTAGGCAGTACATTTGAACGTTAAAGATAACAAACATAGCTGAAACTTAGGAAACAAGAAAACTAACTAACTAAAGACTTGGTTCTTTATTCTTATCCAATCTGATCCTCCTAGTTTTCAGCACTTCTGCTCCACGTCAGTGTCCTCTTGTTTCATTGGATCACTTCCTCCAACACTCCCCCTTGAGCCAATGTTCAGTCTTCTCCGAAGATCTTCAAACTTTCCAAATGGCAGAGCCTTTGTGAACAAATCTGCCTTCTGGTCTTCTGTTCTACAGAACTTCACTTATACATCTCCCTTGTTGACTAACTCTCTTATGTAGTTGTGCTTGATTTCAATATGCTTTGTCCTTCCATGCAAAATAGGATTCCTTGTCATGGGCACAGCAGAAGCATTGTCACAAAAAAGTGTGGTTGGTCCCTTTTGTTGTTGATTTAAATCATGTAGCAATCTCCTGAGCCAAACAATTTGACAAGCAGCAGCATTGGCAGCAACATATTTTGCCTCTGTTGAAGATAAAGCAATTGTGCTTTGTTTCTTGGATAGCCAAGATATGGGTCCAGACCCCAGACTGAAACAATTCCCACTAGTGCTCCTTCTATCTTCTTGACTTCCAGCCCAGTCACTATCAGTATACCCTTCTAGAATTAAGTCTGCATCTTTCAAGTACCAGATGCCATAGTCTTTTGTTCCTAAAATGTATCTGAGTATTCTCATGGTTGCACCATAATGATGTTTAGTAGGATTCTGCATGTGTCTTGACACTAGGCTCACTGCAAACATTATGTCTGGGTGAGTATGAGACAAAAAAAGTAGCTTACCAACCAAGCTCCTAAACCTTCTTGAATCTGCCATTTCAGTCCCATCTTGAGCTTTCAGCTTCTCATTTGTATTCATTGGGGTAGTTGCAGCTTTGCATTTGTCCATGTTAAACTGTGTCAGTACATCAGTGGCATACTTTTGCTGAGAAATGAAGATACCTTCTTTGGTTTGCTGTACTTCTAGCCCAAGAAAATAACTGAGAGTCCCCATGTCAGTCATCTCGAATTCTTCCATCATTGATATTCTGAATTCCATTATGTGCTGAGGTGATGATCCTGTGTAAATCAAGTCATCCACATATAGGCTAACCATGATGATATTGTGACCATTCCTTTTTAGATATAAGGTGGGTTCATTGGGGCTCCTGTGGAACTCATGAGTTTGAAAAAACTCATCTATTTTACTATACCATGCTCTAGGTGCCTGTTTCAGACCATATAAAGCCTTCTTGAGCCTGTAGACTTTCTCTTCCTTTCCAGACTTTTCAAACCCTTGAGGTTGTTGTACATGCACTTTTTTTTTCAACTCTCCATTGAGGAAGGCAGACTTCACATCAAATTGAAGCACTATCCACTGATGCTTTGCTACAATTGCAAGAATCATCCTTACTGTTTCAAATCTAGCAACAGGTGAAAATGTTTCTTCAAAATCAACTCCTTGCTCCTGTGCGTACCCACGTGCCACCAGCCTTGCCTTATGCTTTTAGACTATTCCATCTGAATGATATTTTGTTTTGAAAATCCATTTTAAGCTTACCACCTTCTTTCCTAGAGGCAAGTCAGCAATCTCCCATGTACCATTCCTCTCTATGGCCTAAATCTCAGCTGTTATGGCTTCTTTCCAGACCTCATTCTTCATGGCTATGTGCACATCAGTTGGATCTCCTGCAAACATTGCATATGTTGAGGAGTAGATTTCCCTTAGAGTTTTGTTTTTGTTCTGTTTGATGAAGATGGTGATCCTTCAGGAATTGTTGATGGAGTCATGACAGGTGATTCTTCTCCAAGTGTCCCTTGTTCAGCTTCTGTCTCTACTGGAGTAGAATCTTCCTCAGTGTCCACCTTTGTGCCATTCAGTTTTTCCTCTTCTTTCCAGCTCAAGTGTTCATCAAACTTGACATCCCTGCTAATCACAATGTTTTTTGTTTCTGGGTCAAACAATCTATATGCTTTTGAGTTCATGCTATATCCAACAAAGATATATTTCTTGGATTTTCGATCCAGCTTATGTCTGCCTATAGGAATTAAGGCATAACATATACATCCAAAGATTCTTAAATGTGCTACAGATGGTTTTGAGTCATACCAGGCTTCATAAGGTGTCTTATTCCACACTGCCTTTCTTGGAGAAAGATTTAGCAGATAAACAGCAACAGCAATAGCCTCTGCCCAAAAATCATTTGAAAGTCCTTTGGTTTGCATCATGGCCCTTGCCATCTCTACCACCGTCCTGTTTTTCCTTTCAGCAATACCGTTTTGTTCTAGAGTATAAGGAGCTGTCAATTCTCTACTGATCCCATGTTCATCACAGAAGCTGTTGAAGTCCTTTGAGCAGAACTCTCCCCCTCTATCTGATCTTAGGGTTTTTATTGTCTGATTGCACTGCTTTTCAACCATAACTTTGAACTTTTTGAAATGCTCAAATGCTTCAGATTTGTGACTAAGGAAATAAACCCAACTCATTCTCGAAAAATCATTAATGAATAATAGGAGGAACTTACTTCCAGCATGTGATTCTGTCCTCATGGGTCCACATATGTCAGTGTGGATTAGTTCCAGCTTCTGGTTGGCTCTTTTTGCTTTGCCTTTGGGAAAAGGTTTTTTTGTCTGTTTCCCTAGGGCACATCCTTCACGCACCTTTTCCAGTTCTCCAATGATTGGTAGTCCTGTAACCATTTCTTTATTCGCCAGAAGTTTCAAACCTTGAATGTAGAGATGTCCATATCTCTGATGCCATTTTTTAGAGTCATTACTCTTAGTGCCTGTTATTAGACACTTGTCTGTGCATTCAAACTCCACTGGAAACATCTTGTTATCAGTCATGTTGGATTCCAGCACCTTGTGGCCTACACTGGTCTTGACACAACACAAGTCATTCTCAAATATGACTGAGTAACCATGTTCTACCAACTGTCCAACACTAATGAGATTGTGTGCCAAACCTGGTGCATAGTGAACATCCTTAATTGTTCTTTCTTTACCATTTGAATACACTGACACATTACCTTTCCCTTGAATTTGTACTTGCTTGTCGTTTCCAAGTCTGACCTGAGCCTTGTATGTCTCATCCAGCATTGTAAACTTGCTCTTCTCTCCAGTTAGGTGATTTGAACATGCACTGTCCAAATACCATATTTCTGTTGATCGTGGATTGGTTTCCTCACTAGCCATGAACAGATAGTCTTCACTGTCTTCTACCTCTTGTGTGAATTTGGCCTGATCATCTTTGCTCCAGCAAACATCTTCTTTGTGTCCATACTTTTTACAGTATGTGCATTGGACTGATCTACCTCGCCCTCTTCCTCTGTAGAAAGTCCTTCCTCTTCCTCTGTATGGGGAGGATCTGCTCTTCTCCCCCTGAACCTCAAAAGCCTGCTCTTCCTCTTTTCCAGTTGTTCTATTGATTCTAGCCTCATGAGTCTGCAAGAACCCCATTAGTTCATCAATTGAAAGTGTGTTAAGGTCTTTTGATTCCTCAATGGCAGCAACTACATGATCAAACTTGGAAGTTAGGCTCTTGAGTATCTTTCCAACCACTGTTTCGTCTGTGATTTTGTACCTATATGCTCTTATTTGACTGACCATGGATGAGATCCTTCCCAAGAAGTCTTGAACCGACTCCCCATTTTTCATGAGTGCATTTTCAAAGTCTCTTCTCAGAAACTGTAATTTTACTGTGATGACTTTTGCTGATCCCTGGTATTCAGTCTTGAGAGTATTCCATGCTTGCTTGGCTGTAGTTGCTCCAGCAATACGAGAGAAGATAGATTCATCCACAGCTTGTTGAATGAAGAAGAGGGCTTTGGCAACTTTCTTCATCAGTTCCCTAAAAGCTCCTTCCTTTGAGGTTTCAGCACTGAGACCTTGCTCTATAAGATCCTATAGATCCTGAGATCTAAAGAGGGTCTTCATCTTGATACTCCAATATTCATAGGAGTCCCCTTTGAATAAGGGTATTTGAGGTTGCGAAACACTTACTGAATTGTTTCCAGCAGCTGCATTTGCCATTGTTCTTTTTAGGTATGAATGGAGGATAGAACAAATGGAGATAAGCCAAGGATTGCAACCTGGCTCTGATACCACAATGTAAGGAAATGACAGAATAAGAAAGTTTCAAAGATACTTGCAACTACTGTATTATTCATTGATTGACAATCTCGCCTTAAGTAGGCAGTACATTTGAACGTTAAAGATAACAGACATAGCTGAAACTTAGGAAACAAGAAAACTAACTAACTAAAGACTTGGTCCTTAATTCTTATCCAATCTGATCCTCCTAGTTTTCAGCACTTCTGCTCCACGTCAGTGTCCTCTTGTTTCATTGGATCACCTCCTCCAACACTTCTTGACCCTTCTTCGCCTAGGCCCTACTGCTCAAGGCATCAACGCTTTCGACCGTCAATGAGGCAATGGGGGTCCTCGAAATCAAATGCTCTGACTGTCTAATGACCACAGATACTTAAGTGGGGGGCATCCCTGAGGGGGAGAGTACTTGGGCTCGCCCAAAGTTATCCCTGCTATTCGGAGACCCTACTTCAGAACTAAAAGAAACTGGGAAGGTGAAAGATCCATACCTGGAAACTGCAACACAAACTTGAGATGGCAGGAAGGCTTGACTCTGAACGATTACCACAGCTTTCCTAGAGACGAAAATGTGGAGGCCATGGCCAGGCGCATGAATATATAAAGGGATGGCCATCTATACAATCTCGCAACATGACCGAACAAGGGCCACAAGATCTCAAGAAATTCAAAGGTCGGCAGTTCAAAATTACCATTAGAAGCAGAACCAGCATAGCTCGGTAATGGAACAGAACGGTTGATGACTTAACGGGAAGACTGCCCATCAACCGTTAGCACACGTCACCAAACTGGACAGTCTCCCCGGGGGTAAATGGTGAGGTGTGTCTTCGTCCTTAGGATGCAACGACGCAAGTGTGATCTGAGAAATAAGGAAATCGATGGAAGAGTCGGTCGAGGATAGCAAGACCTTGTAGGCCTCGACGGTTCAAGAAATCAAACAGGACACGTGGAACACATCCCCGAATTCACGGGCTTTGTACGCCCATGTCTAGCCTTTAAAATCCCCCTGAAAATGTGTTAATAGGAATTCAATGTAGAGGGAGAAGGAGCTCAATCTCTCTATCTAGGCCCTTCTCTCTCTTTGCACCCCCTTTAGTTGATTATGGACCTCCCTACTGAGCTCTCCGAAACCCTATCCTAGGGTGTTCTTCCTCAACCGGGACCCAGCATTGATTTCAGGATTTAACACCTCCTCCTTACACTTGATACAACTAATTTTTGTACTTACTCCACTAAGAAGAACAAATACACTAAAATGATTCTTCCTGCACGTGATGTTCTACAACAAACCACCAAGATAAATATTCTGTATTTTGAAAATGAATCAGCAGCATACTCGCTTCGCTTCTGTAGCTAAAGATCTGATTTTGATGAACACCTCGTCACCAATCAAAGGATAAACACTCGCTGCTAGCTTCCTTACATAATTCAAGCTCCAACTGCTCAAATATGAAAATTTAAAGCCAAAACAGAATTGTGGCACCAAGCAAACTAGTGTGGCTAAAAGAGTTTTATGGTACAATCACTCTAACACTAAGAGATATCAAAGCGAGTTAGGAAGAGTAAGATATCATTTATTGAATAGTATTCGGAGCCAATCTCAGTGATTTTGAATTATGAATGAAGTAATTTGTTTTCAGTCTATTAAAAAAAAACAAATTATGCATGTATTGTAATCGCTTCCATTATGACTGGAAAATTTTGATGGAGCTGAATTTATGAAATTTATCTTCTAGTTCTAATAGTTGTCATTATCTTCCCTTTTTTTCTTAAAAATAAGATCAATTACAAGTCAAGTTTGAAAGTAAAAGGAATGCAAAATGAAATGGGAGCTCCATTGAGTGTATCAAAACAAAATTGCTAACCAAGTCAGCTAATTGATATGTATACACGAATTTAATTAAAATAGTTGTAATTCTTTTTTTTTACCTAATTCAACTTAGTAACACAATTAGCCGATGTTGCTACAAATCTTCTTTTCATAGCAAGTTAAAACTTCTTCTGAGAGTTGCATTCAATTATAGAAACATCAGTAAATGTTTACCAAGTCTATATTGTGGTCAACAATTAAAGAGTGAGATAATTAGATAAAAAAAAATTATCCATTAACCAAGTCTATATAAAACACTTCACGACTATCTGAAGGCTTTGTCTTTGTAAAACCTATCTTCAGTTATATACATGCACCAAGTACTACTCAATGTACTAGATGAGTAAAAGTTAACCTATATTGAGAAACTATTTCCTTAAAAATCTATTTATAAGCACACATACCAATTCTCTTAATTGCCTTCTTGTTTAGTGTGATCAATGAAGGTACATCAGCATCGATTTAGTCATTACAAGCAAGGTTGTCAAGATCGGGATCCTACCTTGGATCATTTTTTGCTGTGCAAGATCGGGATCGCAGGATCGGATCGTGGATCGTAAGATCCTATCAAAATCTAAAATTTCTTAGCTAAATAATATAGTTCATGAAAAAGATCAATTAAACTGAAATCCCAAATAAAGCTTAAGTACCATAACAATGATATAATACAACATAATCTTTTAATATGATTTAGGGCAACCCAACATAGACAATTCCAAGTTCCAACAGAACAAATGTGCTCAACACTAAACCAACATCACAACAAAGGAATAAAAGAAAAGTAAAAGCAAATAACAATAAGGCCATAATAGAAACCACAACTACAAGTCTACAACAGCAGCTCCTTCCGTAATAATTTCACTAAGAAGTAAGAATCAAGGTAACTAGCAGACCACGGAGTACCAGCCACCTGAAAAAAGAACAGACCACTCTGACAACAAGAGAACAACAACAGTATAATTTATCCATCCAAGATGTTGAAAAGCACAAAACCAGCATTTGCATCAACATCATTATCTTCCTCTATAGCAAGATCTTCTTCTTCTCCTCCACCTACTTCACAATTATATAGTCACCCTCTAATGGACCCTAACGAAAAACAACATTAAATAAACCAAAACCCTCACATTAACAACATTAAATAAACCAAAACCCTCACATTCCCCCAAAACATTATAGATCCAACCAAAGCACTTACAAGGGCACGAGCTGGGGGAGTGGTTAACTGTGACTGCTGATACTTCAAAATGGTCCAGTCAAATACGTAATCACACTGAAACCCTGTACAGCAAAAGAACATGTATGATAAGATGATTACGAATCTTGAAAACATATTTATACAAACTACAGTATTTTATCCAACATTTGTATATGAATTCACAAACAAATATGTTTTCTACAAAAGGATCTACTAAGTCAGCATAGGAATATATATGTTAGATCTAAGCCAACACAAGGGACATTTAGAGCTTGAACCTTCACGAATAAAGAGGCCCCGAAATAATCATTTGAGATAAGCGTAATCTGGCTTGTCATCAAATCTTAGGGATCGGCAGTAATGGAAATACGAGGCAAATTCTGTAGGATATCCCCGACAAAGGGCCTGAAAGAATGAAAATCAGATGTCACTGAAAATGTAGAATGCTATTCTAAAACACAACCAAATCATTTGCATAACAAAACATCAAAACAGATTATTTCAACCTACCTCAATAGAAGTAGAAACTTTCTTCTCACTGAACGGTGGAACTTGGGGGAGAAATCGCTAAACACAGAGCAGCTAAACACAGCAGCGAGACGTTAGACGAAGCCTGGTGAAGAAGGTAGGCGCGAGCGATGGAGGAGCGCCGGTGTGAGACAAGGCGAGACGAAACGGTGGAACTTTGGGGGAGAAATCACCGGACACAGAGCAACTACACACAGCAGTGAGATGTTAGACGAAGCCTAGTGGAAACGGTTGACGCGAGACACGGCCGCAGGCTGGAGCACCTTCTGAAGCGTGACTGCCCTGCCGAGCTCCGTCTTGAAGCACGTCTGCGGAAAGGAGATCGCACGCGAGCAAACCAAAAACGAGTTGACAGCACAGCAGCCTGATGCGAAGACGAAGAGAGTCGAGACTCAAGAGACTCGACAGAAAGCCTTGTTTTCGTTTGGGCTATATTTTGCCCTATATTTGGAATTTGGGCTCAGTAGAACAGCCCACTTCAATAAAAATCCATTTTTTATCACCCAGGTTTTATAATTTTGGCCAAATATAACACTAAACTCAATATAAATTAACATCACATTGGATCGGTAGGATCTAACGATCCTACCGATCTTACGATCCTACTAGCGATCCTGTGCGATCCCAGGTTACCAGCGATCCCATTATGTGTTGAAAAGGTTTGTTCGATCATGATCGTGATTTTGACAACCTTGATTGCAAGTGTGATAATCCGCGATCCAAACGGGCGAAGTCTTCATCTTCCATTGTTGAAAAAGCTATTCAAAAATGTAGTATTTCACATGGATTAAATACTAAATTTACCGCTCTAAGCCGGTCAAAGGACCAATTTTACCATCAGACTTTCAAATATACCAAATTTCTTACTGAACTTTACCATCAGGACCAAATTTACCACCGATGTTACAAAAATTTTCAAATTTTCCATTCATCCTTTAAGTGACTGTCATGAAGGGGAAAATAATAGTTTTGGTCTTTTATTTTTCACATTTCTTCCACCAGTGCCCTAACTTTGCCCATCTGGTGACCATACCATCTTCTTCACCATCTGTTCACCCTAACCTTCACTTTCCATTTGACTGTGCCCATTTTTGAGACCATTTTTCGATGGCTTGTCATTACGACTAACCAATGGCTGATTTTGATTACTCTCCTTCAATTTATATTTCAACATTAATTTCATTTGCAGATCCATTCTTGACTCCTGTTAGCACTAGTAGAAGGCGGGATGACTTTTCTTCTTTAATTTCTTGAGGAGACAGAAGAGAGCAGCATTGAGGATAAAGAAGATCTAGTGGCCAGTGGTCCATCTGTCACATTGCTAGGGAAGATAATTTGGTGGATCCGGTCAAGTTTGGATCAGGTCATTTAGGTTCAGGTTTAATCGGATTAGCATATATTCAGGTCCAGGTCGAGTTCACGTTGGGTTATTTGGGCTCGGGTTGATTTTGGGTTGAGTAGATTTCAGGTTCGGGTTGAGTCAAACTGGGTTTATTCGGGTTCAGATCCAATTAGGTCGGGCTATCGAGTCTTAGACTAGATTCAACTTGATTGTCAGGTTTACTCGGTTCACTAGTGCATAAGCCAAAATCGCTAAATTGATTCAATTTTTTTGTTTAATTTTAATTAAAATTTAATTTAACTAGACATAAAAATAATATAAAATTTATGAAGATATATTAATATATAATTTATTTAATAAAATACTCCCTCTATGTTAAGTTCTTTGTAATATTCACTATTCAACAATTCATCTATGATTTTTTATTTTCAACATTTTAGTATATAAATGAAAAATGATTATACTAAATAATACTCCCTACATCCCTGAATTTTTTCTCAATTTGACTTTTTACTGTATTTTGACCTGAATTTATTCATATTACTGTTTGTTAGAAAAAATTAAAAAATATATATATTTAGAAACTACATATCTTGATTTATCATTTATATATTAAAATGTTAAAAATAAAAAATCCTAGATTAATTGCTGAAAAAAAATTGAGGCAAAAATTTTGGGACGGGGGGAGTAAATAAAGACCTATAGTTTCTAAATATATACTTTTTAAATTTTTTTCTAACAAATAATCGCCCTTCGTCCCATTTTCTTTGCTCCATTTAACTTTTCTGACTAGTTTGATATGAATTTATTCATATTATTGTTTATTAAAAAATTAAAAATATATATTTAAAAATTGTAGATCTTGATTTATTATTCATGTATAAAATTGTTTATTTATATATTAAAATTTTGAAAACAAAAAATTATATATTAATTGTTAAAATGCGAATGGTGCAAATAATTTGAGATATAAGGAGTAATATGAATAAATTCAATTCAAACTATTCAGAAAAGTCAAATATTTCAAAGAATATGGGACAAAAAGGGTACTATAATTTCTAAAACCTAATTATTTTTATCTCTCTATCACCATTTCACTAATCATTTTTCATAGTTCTTACTCGCTCGCTCTAGAACGCAAAATAGATTAGTAAAATAGAAGAAACTCATTCACATATATTAAATCATAATTTTTCTAAAGTCTTTGTCGTCCATATATTTTATATTGATTTAAGTTAAAACCCGATCTTGTTGGGTTTAGTCATCGGGTCAGGTCGGGTTTGGGTTTGGGTTTTCTCGGGTTTCACTTTAGTCGGGTTTGGTACAGTCGAGTTCAGGTCATCGAATTTTCTGGTCAAATCGGATTAGGTCGAGCTTGGGTTCAAGTGGGTTGGGTTAAGTCTTCGAATTGGGTCAAATTTTGCCATCTCTACACACCGTGCACTACCATATTTTGACAAAGATGGCATGATCCCTAAATGGGTGAACTTATGGCACTATAGAAGAAACGTGAAGAATCAGGGACCAAATTTCCTCCTCACTTGACTGTCACTTAACGGGCGAGTGACAAATTTGCAACTTTTTATAACGTCGGTGGTAAATTTCATGTCGAGGGTAAAGTTCTGTAGTAAATTTCGTACACTTGAAAGTTTGGTAGTAAAATTGGTTCTTTGACTAGTTTACAGTGGTAATTTTATACTTAATCCTATTTCTCATCTCACATAGGTATTCAAAAGCTATTCAAAATTTTTATATAATTTTTTTTCTTTTTTTCAATATTTGCCCATTTGGCAAAAGTAATTAAATAATAGAAAATTATCGAAATGGAGTAGTATTTCTTAATTCATGTAGAGACTTCCCAGTAAAATCCGCTGCTTCTTTGGTGGATAAGAGAGAAGCAAATATTTGTGCAAATGATGAGTTTAGATAGATCAAATGGATTTCGCCCAAAGTTTATATATTTATATATGGAGAGCAATCCTAAGGGGACTTCTATCCAAAATAAATCCTCAAATCAAAGGCATTCTACAACAAGACCTAATGTGCTCAGTGCAACGAGTAAGTTAAGGAAGAGAAACATCTGTTGATGAATTCCAACTTTGCAAAATGTGTTTGGTAGACTTTTACTGGTGGAATATTTACGTTATAGGAGGGGGTTTTATCAAAGAAGTATTATTTCATGGCAGCTATGCAAAACTATGAAATAGCACGATCTTTGATATATAATAAGCATATATACTAGTGCAGCCGAAACAGTTTTATGGTGCAATCACCCTCACACTTGAAGATTTTTGAATGGCAAAGCAAAGAGTATTAATTAAAATTTAGGAAGAACATTCACCTTATATGTATATATCATTTGCTCCTACACCTCTTCTTATTTGATACAATTTCTAATTTCTAAAAGAGGATTAAGACACCATTCAAACGAAGAAAAGTTCATATTTTTTGCACATATTCTGGAACCAATAGCAAATGATATTTTGAACTTTAGTGAGAATTTCTGCTACCTTACTACTTATATTTTGAAAAACAAACCCGTTTAGACTTGTCCAAATGCTACAAACTACTACCATCCGAACTGCCTCCCACAGTCCTGAAATCTCCTTGTTGAGACGAGTGGTTTGCCTTTCCTGTATGATGCTTGCCAAAGAATCTAGACTACCTTGTGTGACACGTACCCCACCATGCCAAGAGCAATTTCTAAACTTTTGCCGCCTCTGAACATGATATTAGAGCATGATCCACAGATTCAAACTCTCCTGATTCTTTCCATTTTGTTTCCCTTTTCCCCAGCCAATTCCAACTCCAACAATCTCCCTCCCAAATTACTTTAGAACTAATTGCTCAAGACTTATCTCTTTCTAAACTAAAAAATCTAGGAAGTTTGTATTTTGGGAAAATATCTTTCCAAAATCTAACCTTCTAACCACCTCCAGCTCTCCACCTAATGCTTTTTTGTAGGAAAATTCCTAACCTTCCAAGTTCTTCCCCGCCTCTAATAATTTTACTCCAAACTGGTCCTATATTTTACTACCCGACACTTCGACCAAATGTCCTTCTCCTCTATAAAGCTCTACAATTACATTTTTCATAGTGACTCTTTTTCCTTTTTGAACCTCTATGATAAGCTTACATTTATTATTATTATTTCTCTCATATTTAGTATATTTTAATATCCTTTGAACCTTAAAGATATATTTTGAGTATGTTTTGTAACTTAGAGCATATCTGGATTCAATTGATTGAAAGTAGATTTAGCTTGCAATTTTACAAGTTTAAATTTGATTGTGTTCTTTCAGGATTCTGACAGATTGATGATATTCCAGTAGAAAAATCATATCTTCAGCTACAGGGATCGGAATGGAGTAATTCTTGATTCATTGGAAATCTAACATTTGGAGCTACAATTCACATGTAGACCATGAAACTCGGTTTGCACGTTAAAAAGGTCAAATTTAGCGTCAAAGTTACAATTTGCGAGTCACTGCTGGTTCTGAAACAGTTACGGTATTTTGGGCATATCTTTGGATGTAGATGTCCATTTTATATGATTCAGGTGTCATTTCGAAGCTAATAAGGAGATCTACAACTTTTATGCTTTGAGTTTTGAGAAATAGTGACTGCATAAAGATCCAATCTCAACTTGAAGTTGCTGTTGCTATTCTGGAACATTATTTAACTGACAACTTTGAAACCTTCTAGTTATTTTAAATCTTTTAATTTGTTTGGGGTACTTTTGTGACAATATAGAAAGTTTAGGAAGTTTTTATTAGGTTTTTTTCAGGTGTTTAAAAGAGTGGCTGCCGCAGACCTCCAGGGCTCTCCCTCACTCTTTTTCGCTTTTTAGTTTTTTTTCTATTATTATTATTCTTTGTTTTTCTTCCAATCATGAGTGAGTAATTTTCTTGTTCAATTTTAAGGACGATTTCCATCGCCAACACCAGTTGTGAGGATTGATTTTACTTGCTTAAATGCTCTTTAAATTCAAGTATTTACTTCTTTGTTGTTCAGATTTATGGCAATTAATTTTCCTGTTCTCACTTGTTGGATTGGTTATGCAAGTGCAAATTTGCTTGATTTTCTTTCAACCGCTTAGGTGAAGAATTCAATTAGAAGCAAGTGAATTGATTAGAGATTACTTTTATTTCTGGTTAGTTCATACGAAGAAGTAAGACAGGTTAAATTGTTTAAGCTTTTGGATTGTTGGCTGGAATAAAATTTTTGGTTCATTGCTCTTAATGCTGATTTTGAGATAATTAGAAATTACTTTTCAATATCTTATTACTCAAAATTAAAAAATTAATCTGAAGCTTTTTCTGGTTAATTTTACTGCTGAATTCCTTGGGTTTTTTTTAGCTTTAAAAAGAGTCCTATTTATTTGCTTGGATTGAAGAATTACTTTTCTTCAATGATCAACTGCGTGATTGAAATGGATAATCAACCCTAAACTGAGCATTTTTAGTATTAGTTAATTTCATTTTAATTCTACAGTTAATTTATTTAAGCAGTTTCAAGAAAATTCCCCAATCTTTTATTTCAGTTTTCTGACATGAAACTTTCTGTTAAAAAAAGTTCCCTTGGGATTTAACCTGGTTTTCACTGCTAAACTACAAATTTATTTATTCTGAGTTATTAGTAATACCAGAATTATTTTTTACAGTTTCGACGACCGACCAATAATTTAGGGCTGTTGCTAGGGAAATTTCTTTTTCTGTTAAAGTTTCCTTTTAATTTTTTTATTTTGTTTCCTTTCTTTCTTTCTCAGTAAACTGATTTATGCCAAGATCTTCTCACACAGGTGAATTAGTGTTTAATCCAGAGATCGAGAAGACAGCAAAGGCAAATAGGAAATCAAAGAGGCAAGCGGCCAATTTTACAACTTCGACATCTGCAAACAGTGTTTTAGAAAGCAAAAAAAAAGCAGTAGTTACTGTAGAGATGGCAGCACCAAGAACACTAAGGGAGTTGGCAACTCCCGATGTTGTCCAGCAACCCCTGTGTATCGATTTTTTTGATATTGAGGTAGCATTTGAATTAAAATCTAGATTAATCCATTTATTGCCTACTTTTCGTGGTCTTGCAGGCAAGGACCCCCACAAACACTTGAAGGAATTTCATGTAGTTTGCTCGACCGTGAAACCACAAGGAGTTACAGAGGAACAAATTAAACTAAGAGCCTTCCCGTTCTCATTGGCGGACAAGGCAAAAGACTGGCTGTACTACCTCCCCTCCGGTTTGATCAGAACCTGGAATAACCTGAAGAGAAAATTTTTGGAAAAGTTTTTTCCAACTTCAAGGGCTAGAACGATTAGGAAGGAAATCAGCAGGATTCGGCAGTACAACAGAGAAAGTCTCTACAAGTACTGGGAGAGATTCAACCAGCTATGTGTGAGCTGCCCACATCACCGGATTTCTGATCAACTGTTGCTGCAGTACTTCTACGAAGGGCTACTGTTCATGGATCGATGTATGTTGGATGCTGCAAGTGGATGAGCACTTGTAGAAAAGACACCCGAAGAAGCAAAAGACCTGATTTCTAAAATGGCAGCTAACTCACAATAGTCTGGAACACAGGTAGACCATGCGCCGAAGAAGGTAAATGAGGTAGGAACTTCGAGTATTGAAGCTAAACTTTCTAAACTAACCTCTCTTGTTAGACAAGTTGCCTTGGGACAGGTCCAAAATTCTAGAGTTTATGGCATTTGCTCTATTCAAGGACACCTTACTGATTCCTGCCCACAGCTGCAAGAGGATACAACACCTCAAGTGAATGCAACAAGCGAGTTTGTTAACCAACCAAAAATGTATGACACCTATGTCAATCAACACAACCCTGGTTGGAGAGACCACCCGAATCTAAGATATGGGCAACCAAACAATCAGCCACCGTATCCATCTGCCGGTTACAACAAACTAGCTCCTCCACCACAGAACCAAACACCAAATTTAGGTATAGCTATAGAAGATATTGTGAAAGCTTTAGCCACTAATACTCAAATGTTTCAACAGGAAACAAGGGCTAGCAGTAAAGACTTGAGGAACCAAATTTCACAACTGGCAGCCTCATTGAATAAAATTGAAGCTGAAAAAGGGATGCTACCATCTCAAGCTGAAATCAACCCAAGAGAGAATATTAATGCTGTGACCCTTCAAAGTGGCAAAGGGGTGCTAACCACCACAACAAAAATGGTAGCACTTAAAAAGGAACAAGATAGCCTAAAACCATCAACATCTGATGCACCAACTGAGGAGGTAAGCAACAACCCAATTTTTCCAAAATCAACAATTCTGATCCCACCTCATTTTCCTGGCAGGTTGGCTAAATCAAAGAAAGATGAGACCGAGCGGGAAATTCTTGAAACTTTTAGGAAGGTCGAAATCAACATACCCTTGCTAGATGCAATCAAGCAGGTGTCGCAGTATGCCAAGTTTCTAAAGGAGTTGTGCACCAATGAGAAGAAGCTGAAGGTTGATGAGACAATCAAAGTTGGGGAGAATGTGTCAGCAATAATCCAAAGAAAGTTGCCTCAGAAGTGTAAGGGCCTTAGTATGTTTACTATACCATGTGTAATAGGCAATTTTAAGGTGGAAAAAGCTATGTTAGATTTGAGAGCCTCAATTAATGTCATGTCATATCCAATATATGCTTCTTTGAAACTTGGACCTTTGAATGAAACTAGTGTTGTGATGCAATTAGCTGATAAATCGAATGCCTATCCTAGGGGCATGGTTGAGGATGTTTTTGTGCAAGTAAATGATTTAATTTTTCCTGCTGATTTTCATGTGCTTAATATGGAGAATAGTGACTTAACTGCTCCTATTTTGTTAAGAATATCATTTTTAAAGACATCCAAGACCAAGATTGATGTGGATACTGGCACTCTCACAATGGAATTTGATGGAAAAATTGCACAGTTCAATATTTTTGACACATTGAAGGAAACTAACAAGGATAATTCTGTTTCTTTTGTTGAAAAAATTGATACTTTGATACAGAATGAATCAAGAACAAAGTTTGAAAACCAAGTAAGGTTGGCACAAAAAGGTAAGAAAGAAAATGTCAAGTTGCTCCAAGAACAAGAGATGTTATTTATGGTTGGACAAAAGGTGTTTCGCAAACACAGAAAAAATGGAAAGAGTTATCTGGTAAGTCTGAGCTTAATTAGATTGAACCATTTGTTATTACTGATATTTCAACTCATGGTGCAGTTGAGCTTAAAAGTTTAAAAACGGATAAAGTATTCAACACTGAAATGCATAAGTTGAAGCCTTTTCATGAGGGATTCTCAAAACGCCCTGGTTGATGTAGAAAGGGACTATCTAGCCAAAGACAATAAAGAAATGCGCTTTTGAGAGGCAACCCAAACGTGGTTTTGTACCACGAACAATTAGGATTTTTTTTCTCCTTTCTTTCTTTTATTTTTATTTTTATTTTTCAGCTTTTATTTTTTAGGTTTCTTTATTCTCACAACTGATTTTCTTAGTCAAGCAATATCTCTTTCAAGCTGGAGATGAACCGAACCATATGGAGCCGCAAGCTGAAGTCAAATTCTGGGCTATAGATCATTGTGAAATCATCTTTCAAGGCGGTATTTTTTTCTTTTCCCTATCTATGCTTTTATTATAAATATTGAGAACAATGTTTGATTTAAGTGTGGGGGAGTGGGTAGCTTAAGCCCTAATTTTCTGTTTTTAAAATCTTTGAACTAATTTTTTTTTAATTCATACTTTTGAGCATCGATCTGAATTATGTAGATGATTTCACCTTTTTGGTTCTTGAATGCTTAGCTTGAGTGTTGCGTTAGTAATTTATTAGTCTTTATACAACTCTAAAATTTTATTTTTAAATTTTTTTTGCAATTTTTGATCAAGCTAGTTGATAGTTATCTTAAGAAGCTGATTTTTTCATCAAATTTGTGTACTTAGTACATTGATTTAAACCTTGTGAGATTATGAGTTTATTAAGTTGAATATGCGGTTTGTTCGGTTGATGGATGATTTGAATTACTTGAGGAAAAAACAAAAATTGTTTGAATTGTTGCATTCTGCTAAAAAAAAATTGCTACTCCGCTGTTCTAGGTATTGAAGTAGGTTGGGGTCTTCTCCTAAGGCAAGAGTCGATCACTGCTCAAAAAAGGTACTAGGAATATGAGTATGGTCAAAGACCACTTTGGAGTTGTGTCGAGTTAATGGCTTGGGTATTGTAAAACCCCTATTATACACTTGTTAAATGGTGGAACAGAAGAAAAAGACAAAAATGAAAAGAAAATCAAGTAAAAAAAAAAGTAAATTCTCAACTAATTTCTTATTTTCCATTGGTTTGTGGTAAGACCAGTTGTGCGTTTTTAGTTCTTATCTACATGGTTTGTTCTCTTTACTTTGTGTAAAAGTTTGATATTTTTCTCAGATTTTTAACGGTAATTATTGCTAACTTGAGAAGAAATTATTTTCAAGTACTTATTTAGTTTTGAGTTGCTATTGCCGAGTAGATTGCGTGTTTAATTCCTATTGTTAAGTTTTTCAAGACCCTTAGATGTGAAATTATCTTACTCCATTTAGCTCAAAAGTATGTTTCTATTTTGAGTTTTGCCCGGGGACGAGCAAAAGCTAAGTGTGGGGGAATTTAATAAGCTTATATTTATTATTATTATTTCTCTCATATTTAATATATTTTAATTTTTTTTGAACCTTAAAGATATATTTTGAGTATGTTTTATAGCTTAAAGCATATCTGGATTCAATTGATTGAAAGTGGATTTAACTTGCAATTTTACAAGTTTTAATTTTGTTGTGTTTTTTCAGGATTCTAACAGATTGATGATGTTCCAATAGAAAAATCATATCTTCAGCTACAGATATCAGAATTGACTAATTCTTAATTCATTTGAAAGCTAACATCTTGAGCTACAATTTACATGTAGACCATAAAACCCAGTTTGCACGTTAAGAGGGTCAAATTTAGCTTCAAAGTTGCGATTTACGAGTCACCACTGGTTCAGAAGAAATTGCGGTATTTTGAGCATATCTTTGGCTGTAGATGTCCGTTTTATATGATTCAGGTGTCGGTTCGAAGCTAAGAAGAAGATCTACAACTTTTATGCTTTGAGTTTTGAGAAATAGTGGCTGAATCAAGGTCGAATATCAGCTTGAAGTTGCTATTGCTGTTCTGGAGCATTGCTTGGCTGACAACTTTGAAACCTTATAGTTATTTTAAATCTTTTTATTTGTTTGGGGGTACTTTTGTAACAATATAGAAATTTTAGGGAGTTTTTATGAGTTTAGTCATAGGTTTTAGTTTTCTTTGGTTTTTAAGCGTGGCTGCCGCCGCCAGGCTCCCCGCCCCATCTCCAGCTCTCCTTTTCGCTTTTCAGTTCTTTTTTCCATTATTATTCTTCTTTATTTTTCTTCCGATCATGAGTAAGTAGTTTTCTGGTTTAATTATAGGGGCAATTTTTATCACCAACACCGGTTGTAAGGATTGATTTTAATTGCTTAAATGCTCTTTAAATTCAAGTATTTACTTCTTTGTTGTTCAGATTTATTGTAATTAATTTTCCTGTTCTCACTTGTTGGATTGGTTATGCGATTGCAAATTTGCTTGATTTTCTTTCAACCGCTTGGGTGAAGAATTCAATTAGAAGCAAGTGAATTAGTTGGAGATTACTTTTATTTCTGGTTAGTTCATACGAAGAGGTAAAACAAGTTAAATTGTTCAATCTTTTGAATTATTGCTGGAATAAACTTTTTGGTTCATTAATCTTAATGCTGATTTTGAGATAATTAGAAATTGCTTTTCAATATCTTGTTACTCAAAATTAAGAAATTAATCTGAAGCTTTTTCTGGTTAATTTTACTGTTGAATTCCTTGGGTTCTTTTTAGCTTTAAAAAGAGTCCTGTTTATTTGCTTGGATTGAAGAAGTACATTTCTTCGATGATCAACTGCATGATTGGAATGGATAATCAACCTTGAACTGAGCATTTTTAGTATTAGTTAATTTCATTTTAATTTTACAGTTAATTTATTTCAGCATTCATTTCAAGAAAACCCTCAATTTTTTATTTCAGTTTTCTGATAGGAAGCTTTCTGTTAAAAAAATTTCCCTTGAGATTCAATCTAGTTTTCACTGCTAGACTACAAATTTATTTATTCCGAATTATTAATGATACCAGAATTATTTTTAGCAGTTTCGACGACCAACCACCCTACCACCATTTCCCTAAGAAAGATTAACTTTTTTGTATCTAAACTACCCACACTCAAACTACCAACTTCCTTTTGTGAGATCAACTTATTCCAAGAGAAAACCTAATCTTTTTACCCTCCCCATCCCTCAGAAAAAGAAAAAAAAAACAAAACAAAAAGAATCTTCGAGTCTCCATAGCGTTTTTATCATACGCATAGGGGGTCAACACATAAAACAGAGGTAAACTCCATAGAACTATTTTCACTAGACTAATGACAATAAATCCACTTTCCAAACTAGCATGCTTCTTTTAAAATTTTTCAATTACAAGGTTCTATGAAGCAGATTTCTCATGTTTTCGTCCACTGGTACCCCAGATAACTGAACGGTAGGCAATCTACCTGACAATTAAGTGCCTTTGCCCATTCTTCAACTTCTAATTCATGCACTCCAATTGCATATAACCTGCTCTTGTACATGCATTACTCGGTCCATTTTGAATGCATCAAAACAAAATTGTTGCTGATAAAACCATCTACTATACATATATATTTGAATTTGATTAAAATAGATTTAATTCATTTTTCTGATCCAATTCAACGTCTTGGTCATTCAATTCGACAATGTTGGCGCAAATCTTCTTTTCGTGGCAGGTTAAAGTTTGTTTAGGGATTTTCATTCATGATAGAAACGTCAATAGATGGTTACCTATACTATATCATGATCAAGAATTAAAAAGTAAGATATAATTAGATTAAAAAAAACACTTTATCCGTTAACCAAGTCTGTATAAGACACTTCATGACTATCTGTCAGGCTTTATCTTTGTAAAAGTTATCTTTGCTTATATACATACACCAAGTGCTGCTATATGTTATAGATGAGTGAAAGCTATCTCACGTTGAGAAAACATTTCCTTAAAAATCTGTTTATAAGTATACATAACAATTCCTTTAGTTGCCTTCTCGTTCAGTGTGATCAATGAAGGCACAAGAGTAGTGATTTAATCAATGCAAATGTTATATATAATCTTTGATCCTAATGGGCGAAGGCTTCATCTTCCATTGATGAAAAAGCTATTCAAAAGTGGAGCAGTATGTGTGGCAAAATTTTTTGATAAATTTTTATTTTCTTTTAATATTTGACCCTTTCCAAAAGTAAATAAATAAATAGAAAACTATCAAAGTGAAGCAGTATTTCTCATCTCACCTGAAGACTTCTCAGCAAAATCTATTACTTTTTTGGTGGACCTCAACAAGGGAGTCACTGCTTGTGCAGATGATGAGTTTAGATGGATCAAATGGCATCCTACAAAAGTTAATATATTTGCTTACGAAGAGCAGTTCAAAGGAGACTTATGTCAAAAATTAATAAATCTTCAAAGTAGAGGTGTTCTTCAATAAGACCTGATTTGTTCGTTGTGTAATGAGCAGGTTGAGGAAGAGGAACATCTATTGATGAATTTGAGCTTTGCAAAATGTGTTTGGGAAGGGGACTTTCACTGGTGGAGTATTTACATCGTAGTAGGGGTTTCTATCAAAGTAGTACTTGTTTTGTGCCAATTTTGAAAAACTATGGATAGCAAGATCTATGATTATGAGCAAACTCATATGGCTGGCATAGTTTTACAGTGCAATCATTCTCACACTGAAGATATCAATGAGGGTTAGGAGGAGTTAGATCTCACATTTTGAATGGTGTTCAGAGCCAATCTCAATGTTTTTAATTAGGGAAGAAGTAATTTTCTTCGGTCTGTTAAAAAAATAACAAAAATATATGCAGGTGTATAATCTCTTCCACTATGACATGAATGTTTTTCTATAGCCAAAACTTATGAAATTTATCTTCTAGTTCTAACCGTTGTGAATATCTTTTTTATTTTTTCTTAAACATAACATCAATTACAAGTCAAGTTTGAAAGTAAAAGGAACATGGAGTGAAAGGAAAGCCCAACTGAGTTACAAGTATTACCTGATCCATTTTTAGTGTATCAAGACAAAATTGTTGATCAAACCAGCTATTAATATGTATATATGAATTTGATTGAAATATTTTTAATTCGTTTTTCCAATCTAATTCGACTTGGTTATTCAATTAGCCGATCTTGGTGCGAATCTTGTTCTCATAGTAAGTTAAGAGTTTGTTTGGAGAGCTGCATTCAATTATAGAAAGATCAATAGATAGTTACAAGTCTATTTTTTGATCAAGAATTAAAAAGTAAGATAATTAGATAAAAGAAATTTTTTCCATTAACCAAGTCTATATAAAACACTTCAAGACTATCTGCCAGGGTTCATCTTTGTAAAAGTATTGGGACGGACATTCATCACTAAATCTCCGGCCGATCACCGGTACTGGGAAATAAATAACCGCTAGTATTGCGACAGTTAGAAATTGCTAATTTGCGACGGTAGCCATTACTGACAAATTAGCGACAAGTGAATTAGAAACGGACTTATTAGCAACAACTTGCCATTGCTAACTCCAAATTAATGACAATTAATCATCGCTAAATCGATTTTTTCTAGTAGTGACTCTTTACTTATATACATACACTAAGTATTTATATGTACTAGACAATTGAAAGTTATCCTACATTGAGAAAACAATTCCTTAAAAATCTATTTATAAGTATACATACCAATCCCCTTAATTGCCTTCTTGCTCAATGTGATGAATGAAGGTACATGAGCAGCGATGTCTAAGATACCTCTATGTAATGTACAATTCCTTTTTGCAGAACATTCATTTCACTTAGTTCCTCAATTCATCACTGCACTACCAAAGCAAAAAACAAACAACGCGGGATAGCATGGACAAATCCTCCAATATATATGAAAAAGAGAAGACATGAGACAGTGACATGTGTGTCTTGCCTTTGTGTGCTCAATTTTGGTTTTAATCCTTCAATTTCGGCTTTATTTTGTTTTGGGTACTGATGTTGCATTCATGGCAGATACTTGGCGGTATAATTCTCAATTAAGGAAACATGACAATGTTTTGGTTTATTTTGATCCCCCAATATGTACGTTGTGCAATTAGCTCCATATGCATAAAACTTTAGCCTTTAGCTTTTTTCCCGTTGTTTTAAAATGTAAACTTCCATTTTCATGTTTATGTGAGATATACACATTAAGTTTCCGGTTGTTTTAAAATGGTTGGTTGTGTTAACCTTTGATTTTTCAAATGGACTTAGGTGTTAGGGGGAAAACTTAGGGGTATAATAGATCTCTCTTTTGATTATTGGCTTGAATCCAACAATAGTCCTCTAAAAATAATTTATGTTGCATGTAAGTTATCCCATATACACTACAACAAAATGTTATTAAGGCGACAGAAGGTTCCCGACATTTTTTGAAAAATGTGGGAAAATGTACATGTTTTCTGTCATATATAAAAAACTGCAGGTAAAGAACTCTTCAAGCCCAACTATTTAAAAAAATGCAGCTAAAGTACTCCTGAAAGCTGACTATATTTTCTTAAAATGCAGCTTTTTAACTTCCAAAACTTGACAAGTTTAAAAAACTCGGCTAAAGAACCTTCTAAGCCTGACAAGCTTCTGAAATCGCAGCCGTAGAATCCTTAAGCCCAACTGAAGCCCAGCCCGTCTTTCTTCACTTAACAAATCCATCAAAATTACCCGTTGCCTGTCCTCCGTCTACCCTTCGCCTGGTTCGCGTCTACCCTCTCAAGTCTCGATCTCAATGTCAATCTCAGTGTCGTGATTCTTGTTACACCAAAGGCTCTGTTCTTGATTCTCCTCACTCTCGAACGCCGGTGGTCCAAGTGAAGATCCAAAAGCTTGCTCTTTCACTCGCTCTCTCAGACATAGTCTCCTTCAATAACAACTTCTGTAGCTCATCCAATACTGACATCCAGGCTTTCTCTCTCCACATCACGCCTCAGGTTTGTTCTTCAGGTTTCTCCAGGCTCTCTCTCTCTCATTATCAATTTCTTCGTGTTGGCTGCTTCAGATTGAGTGATATGTTCATATAATAAGTTGTTATGTTACTCGGTTGAGAATGTTTACAAAATTAATCACCATAATTAAATTAGTGAACTTGATCTTACTTTGAAAGGAAAAACAATTAAACTGATACTAGCGATTTCTTAAGCAAATCGCAAACCCTTTCCCCTTGGCTTTCTAATTCTCTCAGCATTTTCCCATGTCCTCAAGAGCCATGGGCTTTTGGAAAAAATGATATTGTATGGTATAAATAATGACAGTTAGACCATTGACAAACAAGTTAAATTGATTTTTTCCTAGAGGACATTTTTGGCTTCCACAACCTCCCAGAAGCTATATATATATAAAATAAAAAAATAAAAAAAAGAACAGGTATCCTGAGCCTCTCTTTGTTTTCATTGTTTTTCCTATGTAATTTAGATATGGCAGCTTTGTTCTTAGCTTCATGTCCTAAACATCCAAGCAACCTCTTTCTTTTGGCAAACAAAACGTGTTACCATTCTTACCTCTTCTGCTTAAGTTCAGATCTTGCCCATAAGAATCTTCCTCGCAGGTAGATAATGCTACTAATTGCTGCCTTAGGAAACTAAAAAAAAAACAGAAAAATTTTCTCCAGTATGCATGGATCCTATAAAGAACATATTGGCTACTGTTTCCCTGGATGACTCAAATATCTAGTACTAGTCCATTTCACTCTTCGTGGTTCTAGAGAACAAAACCAATGGGAGCCCAAGATATTTAATTGGAAGTTCACATTCCTGAGATTTAAGCCATTTCTTGATCTCCTTCTCTTTCACAGTATTCCTTTATACCACTGAAAAGATCTGACCCTTGTCTGGGTTTACTTTCAAGCAGCTAGTTTCTGAAAACTGTTGAAATGTCACCACAATGAGGTCAGCCCAACAAAAAAGAAAAACCTTCCTCTAATTGTGCTGCCTGGTCGGTTGCAATCCTCGCTTCCTCTGCTCAGGTCGGTGCTTTCAGTTGTTTCAATTAGATTTATTTTTGTCAAGGCTTCTGCTATGTTATGTCATTCTGTGTTTGTTGAACTGCCCTGCTGCGTGACTTTTAAAGGCCTGCTTAGTTCCATACCAGTTAAATTCTAGATGATTGGATTAGAGTAGCAAGATGTTTTCATGCCTGTTAATTTAATTTTGTCTCAAGATTACAGCAACACAAGTGATTTTCTCACAGCTTTTCTAACCACTTCCCTATATCCTGTTCGTTTGATTAAAGAATAAAGAGTATTGATAAAATCTTAAGTCTTACTATTTAAAGGAGCTAAGAATTTCAAACCACCAAACCTGACTTCCCAGCTGATCAACCAAGCTCTCATCTGCCATTGGATTTTTAAAGAGTTCCCCTATGAACTTAACCCTCAAGATTCTGCTAACTGCATCATCTATTGGGCTCATGGGGATGAAATTATTTTTAACCTGGTAGGTAAGTGTGTCAATGAACTCATTATAGTTGGACGGAACCATGATTTGAAAAGTGATACATAGAACATAAATTGCAATAAGCAGATAAAACAATTAAAAGGATGGAAACTTTTTTCGTGCTAGAAACTAAACAAACCTTGTCAATTCTGATTAGAATAGCTTTTCATTTTCTTGATCTCAAGTTGAATTAAAGAATAGTACCATAAACTACCTAGCTCGCTGAATATCTCTTCTCAGGATGTAAGTGATTACTTTCTTCTTGTATTTGTATTTACTTCGTTCTTTAAGACAAATAGAGTTGAATTGACTAGGTTCTCAGAGATCCCCTTTTTTTAAGGCCACTTTAATTAGCATCTCTCTGGTTCTTCACCTGAGTTGTTGAGCTTCCCACAAATCAGGTTTGTATAATAGAATTGTTGTATACCCTTTTTGTTCCAAAAAATTCAGAAGGATATTCATGCCATTATTAGCAGAGAACATGAAATTTATAGTTGGTCTACTTGGTCTTAAATTTATTTTTTGGCCCGAAAACAAGTTTGTGTGCTTTGGTTTGCTATTGAATATTTCTGTTTGTTTATTTAGTAATTCACACACACTACACGGCAAGATATTTGAGATCCCTTAGAGAAATGGTTCACTTTTATTATGGCAAGATAGATTGGTAAAAACTTGACAACTTGGGAGTACTAATTAAATTAAATCATTTCAGAATATTTTATTAAATTAGTAAGTATTATCCAAGTGCACAAATATTTTATTAAATATAGTTGTACTGGAATTTTTTTATTAAATTGGCAAGTATTATTTAGGTGCACAAATATTTTAGTGAGCTGCTAATTCTTGACAGATTTTTGGAATTTATTTTGTAGAGAATGCTGCATAGATTGTTAAAAGACATCAAAGTTATTCCATATGAAAAAGATGATGAAGTTCAAGAAAGAGAATGGTCTGATGATGTAGAACTTGGTATAATTACATATTCTTATTTTAATTTAGCATACTGCATGTCATTTTTGTATATCATAGTGTTGACACCCAATTTTGTCCGGGCACTAACTTTTGTTTAAGTTTTAGATTAAGAAAATTAGTTTATGGGGCATTTTACATTTTTGGGGACTATTTGGTCATTTGTTAGGAGTTTGGGTCATTTTTGTCATTTTAGGGTTCTGCATAATTAGTAGGTCTGGTCATATTTAGGTTACATTGTTATTTTTGTCTAAGCGATCCTCTAGGGTAGAAATAGGAGTTAATTTATTTTAGGTACTAATTTGGAGTCCTTAAAGGTCTTGTGGGGTCAATTTGGGTAAAAACAAAAGTTTGGGAAGAAACTGGGGATTTTTAGAAAGTTTTGAGCAAAATTTGAAAGTTTGGGGCAAATCTGTCAATTCTAGAGAGTTTGATGGTGATTTTATGAAATTTCAAGAAAAGTTTGGGGTTTTTGCAAAGTCTTGGGTTAATCTGACAGTTCCTAGAAGTTTTGGGTCAAATTGAAATTCGTACAGAATTTAGGGCAGAATAGGCAGATTGAGAGTTTTATTGGACTGAAACTAGTATTTCATCAAATTATATCCTAATTGAACTAAACTTCTTCAAATTTGATTTGGATGGGTTTTAGACTCTAAAAAGTAGTGTTAATCACGTTTTAAGCCCACACTAGTATAAATATGGCTCAGATTTGAAGAGAAAAGGAGAAAAAATTCGAAACCCTAAGCTTCTAGTGAAAAAAGGGAAAACTGCAGCCTTCAATCCCTGGCCTCAGAACCCAAATACCCTGAAACCTTAAACTTCTCCCTCTCTACGCCGCCGTCACCCCTGTTCCCCAGCTGCCAGAAATCCGTCTCCCCGACGTTTTGTCTTCTCCTATCCGCTGTTCTAGCCACCTTTAGCCACGCCCAGCGCCTAGGTGTCCTCCACCAGCGCCCGTGACATATCAGACGAAAAAAGGCGAAGAGTTTCATCGCCATCGCCGCGACTCGTCTCCTCGGTCCTTCTCGCCTCCGTCCTCTCCAGCCTCCGTCCCCTACCCCGACGGTCTCGTCATCGCCGCTGAGCACAGCCCAGGCCGTCGCTGAGCCCGCCTTCGCCAAAAAAACAAAGAATTGAGGTAGAATCCGATCGTGACCCGCTTCCAAACCCGAATCGCGACCCGTCCGGTTTTCTGTCCCAGTTGACTTTTTGGTATAACCCTCGTTTAGCCCCTGGATTTCTTTGTTTTATTCATCTGGGTCCCTAACGTTATTTTGATCTATAATTTGGCCACTAACAGTATTGTTTTATTTGTGTTTTTCTTTCATAGTTTTGTTTATTTTGTTTCAAGTCATGAATTAGTTTAGGAATTAACGCTAGGAAATTAATGTATCTAAAAAAGGGGTCACACTTAGGAAATTTCATTCTGCGTGAGTTTGATAAAACTTTATGATAAATTTAGGATAATAAATAAAATTTTTATATCCTCATCTGGATGATTCGATAGGATCCACGGTTTGGATTGATAATCAAATAAAAATATTTAAAAGATAAGTAGAGATAAGATGAGATAGGTTAATTTTTTTTTAGATATCCTCATCCGGGTGGTCCGATAGGATCCATGGTTTGGAAATATAAAAATTTTATAAAAATCAAATAAAAAGTCAAGTAGAAAAGTTTAGAAGTCCATATCCGGGTGGTTCGATTAGAACTCATGGTTTGGAAAATTAATCAAACAAATTTAAAGCAAGCAAAACTTTTTTTTAACCAAACTAAGGTACCAATTTTTTAGCACTAGAATAAAGTTGTTTTAGTGTAACCGTACTCCCGAACCCCTTGAACTCCCGTAGACCACTTTAAGGTTTCTAATCGACCTAGGTAAAAATTGATTGGTGGCGACTCCCAAAAACCACGTTGCTACACATAGTATTTTTGTAACTTAATAACAGTAGGCTAGCCTCAAATACTACTCATGAGTACATTGCGTCATACTTTTGTGTTCTTCTTCTTGAGATTTATATAAGAGAGTTTTATTACTTACATGTTGTCCTTGTATATGACAAGATCTTGTGGTTGTGTCATGATAATTACGGAAAAAATAATAAATTTATGTTGGTTTATGCTACCTATTAATGAACGGTTGTATGTTGGCTATTTGTTTGTTACTTTTATTGTGGTTTATGTATTTACTGCTGTCAAATTGAATCATCTTATACTTATCTTAGTTTGATGTAAAAGAAGTTATAATATTTTTGTTTTGAAGTTGCTCCTGCTATTCTTTTAAAGCATCATTATTTGTGTTTCATCTATTTGCTTGACTCTTTCTAATTTTTTTTTGTAGATTTTGGGTGTTGCTGCAATAGAATTGGCAGTATCTATGAAGCTTTTGGAGAATCTGTACTTTGTGGAGCTCCAACTTTTAGTTTTACTTTTATTTCTTAGTAAATGTATGAATTTCTTAGTAGGAATTGGCATGAATATAGCATTGAAAAATTCATATTTCCATATCTAAAATTTCTATATGCATGAATTTGTTGTAATTTCTATTAATACAAAAATTTCTTTTTTATCCCAAGTTAAGAAATAAGTGGACAATGATATGCTGAAAAGGGAAAGTTAATATTTTATCTACCCCTTAATAGTTGCATTTTGTTCAAAAAATGCTAGGAAATTTTAGAGTATAAGGTATATTGCCGACAATTTTTTATAGAAAAAGCAATTGAATGCAGTACATTAGTGACGTTTTTTGGACAAAAATGTTGTTAAATATGGTACTTTACTGACATTTTTAAATAAAAATATTACTGATTATAAAGCTTTACTTACGTTTATAAAATGCAGGGAATACCTACAGCCTTTATCAATGTGTTTCTAGGCTGCGTTTTTTTCCTGCGTTTCCTAAATAGTCAGTAAAGATATCCCAGCATTTTAAAACGCTCATAAAGGTAAAAAAAAACGTCGCCTATGATCCCTTTTGTTGTAGTGAAATCTTCACTAATTTGACCACTAAAGTCTCATTCAATGGAAGTACAAATCTAACGAGGCATATGGCTTAGGCTCCCTCCACCTTGACCTTAGAGCTGCAACCTCTTTCCCTGGTCCGCCGCTTAATTGCCGTTGTACACATCGACATGGCAACTTCCACCTCCATAGCACCCGACCCCCACCTTCACTTGAGGTCATCAGTGGTGCAAAGGACTTGTTCATTCCTGCTTTTAGGACGCTTCAACATCACTATGACCCCTTTCCTATAATCGGCTGGAACTGCCACATTGAGACCGTCTTTGCCACCTTCTTTCACACAACTCTCGAAGTTCGGTACCGTCATCGGAGCCTTCGTACCAAAGATGACGGGCTTATCGCCCTTAACTAGGTTACTATAATTACAGACATTTCAGAAGTTTGCATCTAGTTATTTTATTTGAGCTCAATTGCACAGAATAGATGCGTGATTAAAAGGCAAAAACAACACCCTCAGTGGAGCAGCGATTTAAACACTAGTTAACTTCAAGATTCAAATCATATATGGGACAACGGCTAGTTAAATCCGAGTTCCTCGAGAAACTTCTGCTCAGCAATTTCCCCCATACATAGCTAGCTAGTCACAAGAAGAAGAAGAGGAAGAGGAAGAATAGTTCAATTTTAGTGTGCGTTAATTATTCCAATCGACATCTGTAGCATTTTGGCAAATGAACATAAACTAGTTTACAAACCTGCATTGTCACAAGATTCAAAATTATATCGAGCTACACCACAAAATAATATGTATTAAATATTATTAAAAATTATTATCACTACACAACAATGTGAAACACTTATAAAATCTTTAAGGCCAATTCTGCAAAACATGAAATAACTAAGGGTATAATCATGATTTTGTAAACATGAGGCCAAAACTATACTAAAATGTTTTACTCACTCCCCTCTAAAATTGGCTCTGTCTGTAAACGAGAACATCAGAACCATAGTCAATACAATAAACAACCAAATAAAAGTACCCAATAAAAAGAATAAAAATTTTATACATCTCTTAATCTAAACGGTGTTCCAGTTTTTCTTCTGCTTAAGCAGTTGGGGTTTCTAAAACCAAAGTGCTTCCTAATGTGGCATTTCTTTGTCCTTATACTCATGTGAAGAAGGATAACTTTGTTTTATTGATTTGGTAGCATCAACCTTCTTAACTTGTTGCAATGCAATGCTTAGAAGCAGTGTTTCACTACAAATATTCATGAACAACTTAAACTGTTTGTTCTGTTGTGGATAATTGATTGGAGCTCAAAAACTAATCCCACAAGAAAAGAATTAGGTCAGAATAAAGGTTAAATTACCAAAGTGCGAATATTTCAGCACTAGTCACCAATATGAAGAAAAAAATTGAACCCCATGCCTACTGCTTATTTATCATTTTTTAAGCGGAAAAAATACAAAAACCCCCCATTTGGTTTGGTCTACCGTACACTTTGCCCCCTCTATTTTTAAAAACTTACACTTAACCCCCTATTTCCTTTATAGTGTTTAATAACAACTTTTGAAACCCTAATTTAAACTGTCCGATAGTTATATTCTAGTAATTTCAAAAACATTTATATTTTTTCACAACTAACCGACCTTTAAAAGATACTGATATGCATTTACAATGAGGAAAATACATTTATAGAAAAAAAATTAATAATTTAAAATATCAAGAGGATAAACAGTAAATTAAGGCATACCTTAAAGGTAATTGTAAGTTTACCTTTTTTAGCATAAAACTGGTCTTGAGAAGTCTATTGCAAATCCTATGTAGATTATAAAAAAAAAAAACAAAAACAAAAACAATTGGATTCCTTCTTGTAAAGACATAACATTCACATAACATTTCTTATGCTATGAGGGCCACATTCTGATTAATGACATGAATTATGTGATTAAATATTTCCATAAAAAATCCTGACAGAAAACATATGTTCATTTGAAGTCCATAAGAAAAGAAATAGGCTACTATCCTATCAATTCATATTTCTAAGCATCTGTAGAGAAAGCACATCCAACTTTTCCTTTTTCTGGTGAAATTTATATATATAGGAGTGATTAAGGAGGCTTATCATCAGCAAAAGAAGAGAGGATGAATCACCTAGGCTATGTCAAATCGATATTGGAAAACAACTAAAGTTCTCCTTCCCCTATTCTATCCTTAACCCAGTCATTTTTTAGCATATTGCACATAATTGAATCGTTATTTGTTAAAAATAGACATCTCTAGGAAATAATGCAATGCCAAAAAGGGTTAAAAACAACTAAACACCAATTCAGTCTTGTTAATCAGTAAACTATCATTTAAAAAAGCCTAAAAAACACACAAGAAGGAGAATATGGAGCTACTTATTTTAAAGTGAGCAAAAACTCTCCTTCCCTGATTAAAGTAGAAATATTTTCAGATCATTTGTCTAATAATTAAACTTCCAACATTCTCTTAAAGTCTGAGTGAATTTTAAACTAAAATGAAACAAAATGTCCTTTCAAGCATTTTCCTAGAAATTGCATTGCTCGCCACAATGTCTAACGCTGTTCCCCAAATCCTTGGTTTCAACCCAATAAACCAGAATCTAACACAAACTTGACACCTATTCCATAGCTTGTTTCAAAATAAAATGGGAAGAGGCATCCTCAGCTCTTTTTAATGTTCAGAAATGTTTGTTCTAAATAAAAACCTAAAGAAACAGTTCATACTTGTAAAATCAGTCCCAGACTAACGTTTCGCCACTATCTTACACATTTATATGCAAACAAAACTTTTAAAATGTTCACCTAATAAGCAATACCTTCTTGCATACATAATCACCTAATAAAATCCTAAACTATAAACTAAGGCTCCAATATATCAACATATTCAAATAACAGGTATAACTATAACAAAGAGTTAAACTTTAAAAAGAGAAAAATATATAAAATTATGTTCATTGATAACTTTAAAAAAAGAAAAAAATATAAAATTATGTTCACTGATAGGACTAATCCTACAAGGGCACAGGGTCAGTCGTAGCAAGTTTTAATCCCTATGACAAACTAAAGTATCGATCTTATGAGGAATAAATATTTAATTATTTAAGAAAAATAAAAGAAATGAGTTCAGATTTTAATGGAGTAAAATTAACTAAAATTAAACTAAGAATAAACCAAATCAATGACGAGAATAACGAATAGGGGTGAAAACAATTATGAGATTGCTAAGGCTTAGGCTTTATCTAGTTGAAGGTCTTTTAATTAATTATTTTGGGCAGTTTTTAGTTATCAATAATCATTCCTAGTATTATAAGTCCCTCTCGAGCAATTGCAACGTGTTCGATTAACCTACAATTATCTCTCGATCTCTCGCATAATTAATCAAACTCATTAAGTTCAGGTTACCAATTTAACAAATCATAATAAATATGTATATCTCTATCCCAATTATTGTAATATTATTTCCCTGGTGCATGAATTAAATTTCACCTCTCGGTCCTTCATTCAAATCCTTAAGATAAATTATTTATAATGATCAAGTATAGACAATACTCATTGTTGCAAAGGAAATAAACTAAAGCACAACCCAAAAAAATTAGTTAAAATAAATTAACTAGGCTACATCCCTAACTCTAACATAAAAATTTAGCCTCTCATACCATATTCAAAAATCATCAACAATCCCAAAACATAAGGACAACACATAGCTGAAAGAATCTTAAATTAAATTATAAAATCAAACTCATAAAATTCCGAATCAGTCATGTGTTTTTGCTCAAAAAAAAAAAAAAGGAATCTAATGTCAAGCCTTCAACCAATTATTGTTTTCCACCAAACAAAACACACGAGTAAGCATGGAAGCAAAGAATATTGAAATTTCAATTTTTTTTTCCTTTTCTTGCACCTGCGGCACCCAATCAGCAAATGTGCTCCTCTGCCCCCAATTTACTCCACACTCGGATTGCAATTCTCTTTTATTCCTTCCTCGCGATCCAAAGCTTCTCCTTTCACTTTTGTTCCGATTCGTCTCGTCTCTTCACAATCACTCCTATTCTCAGTTCGCAATTCCTTGCCTGTTCGCAGCAACTCTCCTCTCCATGCGACTGCCTTCTCCATTTTCATGATTTCAGGGTTTCTAATCCTTAGCCTTTAGGTTGTAAATAACTAAAATACCTTTAACTAAAAATATAACATAACATTATAAAAAGGGTGTTTTAGTCAGCTATGGGAGAATTTCTTTCCCAATTCCAGCTGCATCTTTTGTTTCATAATTTTTTACAATTTAGTCATTTTACTCCATAAAAATCTACTCAACTCTTTTGACAAGCTTCCTAACCTTAATAAAATAAAAATTAGATAAGTGAGAATAATAAATCATTTAAATGCAATAAAATTAACCTAAAATAGATACCAAAATTAATACACAAATTAAGCTGATAATTTACTATTTCAGTCACTCTATTTCCTAGATCAGAAAGCTTTGAACTTCAAAAATTCTTTTGGGCTTTTTTTTCCTGCCATTTATCTTTGTGACATTTAAGCTAGTATTAAGAGTTGCATAAAAAAGAGATTAAAAAAATCATCATGGCCTGATATGCGTAAAATGCCGAAAGAAAAACAACTACATGAAACCGTTTCAGACTTTATACTAAGAATCCTCTTGAAATTTTCTCTTGAGCAGAACGAACTCACGAAATTATCTCTGCCTTCGCATTGAACTCGTCAAGTGGTACTTATTATGAGACATCACACGTAATCTTCTTTCTCCATACAAACCTGAAACCTTTTTATAATATAGCCTCATCCATAAGCATTCAGAAAGTGAGAATAAAATCACCTACCTCATATATTATGAACAGGTAAAATTCACCATGGGTCACCTAACTTATTTTTTTGTCCTATCCGGGTACCTTACCTTTATTTTGTCCTAGCGAGATACCTTTCCTCTTATTGCGCATCCTATTCAGCTACTTTCCGTCAAATTAGTGGTTAAATTGGATGGAAAATGATGAAGTGGCATTAAATAATACTAAAATAAACTTAAAATAACAACTTCAGTCCTCAAACTATTTCAACTACTAATTCTAACCCTTAAAATTTCACTTAAGCCAATTCACGGGCAGAGTTGGTTCGACCAACCACAGAAGAAGGCTGAATGGGTCGAACTAATGAAATCGGTTCGGATAGCGGGTCTCGAGCGGAACTTTCTTCGAATTCTCCGTTCTCCGACGAGGGAGGAAGGAGCAACGGCCTGGGCTCTACTGCAGAGGGAGAGGCGACCTTGGCAGGGAGGCGGACGGCTCATGGAGATTTCGGAGACGACGGGAGGCAGGGAGGACGCGATCCGGAGCGGCGGGAGAAGCACGATCGGACTAATGAAATCGGTTCGGATAGCGGGTCTCGAGCGGATCTTTCTTCGAATTCTCCGTTCTCCGACGAGGGAGGAAGGAGCAACGGCCTGGGCTCTACTGCAGAGGGAGAGGCGACCTTGGCAGGGAGGCGGACGGCTCATGGAGATTTCGGAGACGACGGGAGGCAGGGAGGACGCGATCCGGAGCGGCGGGAGAAGCACGATCGGACTAATGAAATCGGTTCGGATAGCGGGTCTTGAGCGGATCTTTCTTCGAATTCTCCGTTCTCCGACGAGGGAGGAAGGAGCAACGGCCTGGGCTCTACTGCAGAGGGAGAGGCGACCTTGGCAGGGAGGCGGACGGCTCATGGAGATTTCGGAGACGACGGGAGGCAGGGAGGACGCGATCCGGAGCGGCGGGAGAAGCACGATCGGACTAATGAATCGGTTCGGATAGCGGGTCTTGAGCGGATCTTTCTTTGAATTCTCCGTTCTCCAACGAGGGAGGAAGGAGCAACGGCCTGGGCTCTACTGCAGAGGGAGAGGCGACCTTGGCAGGGAGGCGGACGGCTCATGGAGATTTCGGAGACGACGGGAGGCAGGGAGGACGCGATCCGGAGCGGCGGGAGAAGCACGATCTTCCTCCGATTGAGCGTGGACGGCGGCGATATGGGTTCTGGTGCAAGTTTGTGACGCGAGGCTAGGCGGACGGGAAGCTGAAGAGGATGAACGGGATGAGAGGGGTAGAATTGGCTTAAGTGAAATTTTAAGGGTTAGAATTAGTAATTGAAATAGTTTAAGGACTGAAGTTGTTATTTGAAGTTTATTTTAGTATTATTTAATGCCACTTCATCATTTTCCATCCAATTTAACGACCAATTTGACGGAAAGTAGCTGAACAGGATGCGCGAGAAGAGGAAAGGTATCTCGCTAGGACAAAATAAAAGTAAGGTACCCGGATAGGACAAAAAAATAAGCTAGGTGACCCATGATGAATTTTACCCTATTATGAACAAAAGAATTAAAAAGGGATCCTTAAAATTTGTCAAAATGAAGGATCAAAGACATTAAATGGTCTGCAGAACTCATCTCAAGCATGCTCAAAATAAACCTGAAACTCACATGTCTCCAATTTTTTTTTTTTTTGAAATATTTAGATTTAGTATGAAAATTAAGAAAGAAAAAAATTTAACTATTGTTTTGACTTTAATCTTCTTTTTTATACACATAAATTAAAAAAAAAAGTAAATAAAAAAAGTAGGAGCTATTTTCGCTCCAAGATTAGGAATCGAGATGATGACAAAATAGCACTACTAAAAAAACTAAGTTTTCCAACGGCCTAACTTCCAACGGTCTGACCGTTGGAGAATATCCAACGTTGGAGAAAGAAGAAAAAACGTTAAAATGAAGAAATTGAAAATAGGATGTCTTTCCAACGGCTTCAGCCGTTGGAAGTAAGCCAATGCAGTCTGAAATTGTTTCCAACGGCCTTGGCCGTTGGAAAAGCCGCAACTAAGTTTTGAAATGAAGTCTGAAATTTTTAAACTTGAAATATTTCCAACGGCCTAAGCCGTTGGAAAATGAGGTACATAATGCAGCGGGATTTGATTTGAATTTTGAAATTTTATTATTTCCAATGGCTTTGGCCGTTGGAAGATTAAGCACCAGATTTCAAAATTTTTGGAAATTTTAATTTCAATTTGTTTCCAACGGCCTAAGTGTAAATTTAAAACGCACCATTTGCAGTTGAAATTGGTAAAGTGCTGGGAATTATTTCCAACGGCTTAGGCCGTTGGAAAAGTGGACTTCAAAACGCATCGTATAAATAATTCAGTTCCAACAGCTAAGGCCGTTGGAAAATTGGCAATAAATTCGGCCCCCCCCTCCAGCTCGCGGCATCGTCTTCTTCCTCCATCCGTTTTCGCTCTGTTTTTCCTTCCTTCCCTCTCGCTCTCTCCACACGCACACACAGCACTTTGTGAAGTGTCCTAGGGCCTGATTAACGTCGCTCGGAGCTGATTTCTTGGATCTGGTGGTCTAAGTGGCAGATCTGTAGGTAAGTGTGAATATTTTTGGTTTTGTTTCTTTCGATTTTCATGGTTTTTGGTTTATTAAATCTAATGGGTGTAATTTTTTACTTATTGTAGCAGATTAGAAGAAAGAAAGAACGCATTTGAAGGAAGGATTTTAAGGTATTTTGCGTTTATTACGTATTTTTATAATTTTTTACATTATTTATCTGAAAAATGCTTGAAATATTTGTTATGTGATTTTAAGTGGTTCATGGTTTGATGTGAAGATTTGGTAGAACACCCATTAGAATTTTTAATTTTTACCCATTTTGTTATTTTTTTTTATTTTCGGGTTTTTAGGATTAATTTTATAGTTTAAGTTTAATTTTACAGTTAAAGTTTAATTACTAATATTTAGCTGGGAATATGTTTATAAGGATTTTAGTTTTAGAATTAGTAGAAACGTTGAAAGTATTTATAGTTAACTAAATTTCTTTGATTAAAATTTACCTTTACTAAAATATGTGTCAATAATAAGAATTTTAATAACAAAAATAATAATAATAGTATTATGAATAATACTAATAGTAATAACAGTAATAAACAAAATAATAATTATACTAAGAGTAGTAGTACAATAATAATAATAATAGTAATAATAATTATTATATTATAATAATAATAATAATAATAATAATAATAAAAATAGTTATGGTAATATTAATAATACTATGTAACAATAATGATTAAAATAGTAATTATTATACAAAGGTACGAGCTACAATAATCATAATAATGATATTAATTAAAGTAATCATAATAATAATTATAATAATAATTTAGGTAAGTTTGAAGTATACTCAGAGTAGTACTTAATAATAATTTCAGTAATAATAATAATACTAATAAGTAATTTAGTAATTATTATAGTAAGAGAAGTTATATAATGATAATAATAATAATAATAATAATAATAATAATAATAATTTTTATACATAAGAGTAGTATAATAATAATAATAATAATAATAATAATAATAATAATAATCATAATAATGTAAATAATTATTATTATAGTAGAACTTTAATAATACAAGTAATAATAATAATACTAATAAATATAGTAATAATAATTTCAATAATTATTATTATTCGAAGAGAAGGATGCAAATAAGAATAATATTATTATTAATAATTATTATTATTATTATACTTACAATAATTACTATTATAGTAAGAGTGGTAGTAGTAATAATAATAATACTAATTATATTTATAATTATAATACTAATATTATTGTAATAATAATATTAATAATAATAATAGTTATTATTATTATAATAATAAAATAATTACTATTATACTAAGAGTGGTAGTAGTAATAATAATAGTAACAATAATCATAATAATGGCTAATTAAAATAATTATTATGAAACTTAGAATACTATAATAATAATTATAATAATAATTATTTAAATAATTATGTATGGTTGGAAGAGAACAAAGACAATAATAATATGACTACGAATAATAATAATAATAATAATAATAATAATTATAATAAACCCAACAAGAGTAGTAATAATTATAATAATAATTATCTATACTATGGATGGAATGCCTTCTTATGCTTTGTATATTTTGGAGTTATTAATATTTGGTGTTGAATTTGCTCTCGGATTTGATGTGCCTAATCAGCATGAGACATGAAACACTATGTTTGCAAAATTTGAAAGATGTGGGCTTTTTGGTTGACATGCATTAGAATGCCGCACTTATTGAACTCACACACCCTAAACACTTAAGTATGAAATTGTCTATGCCTTGCTGTTGTTGCATGTCACCTCGTCAGCCTGTCCTTGAAATGCAAGTAATTTGAGGGTTAACAAGTGGACATACCCTCCCAGGCCTTACCCTCATGAATAAGAGAGTAAATCAAGTAAAAGAAGTATGGTCGAGCCATACAGAAGTAAACCACTATAGCTGTGTTAGAGGTACCTACATGATAGTTTTTAGAACTATAGATGAGTAGTAGAAAAAATATTAATACTTATTGAGTGAAATATTAATGCATGGCATTAATTATAATATGTGGTTTATTAATATATAATTTCGATTGGTAGGACTCCATGGAACAAGAACGTAGTTGGATGTATAGTAGTCGTTATTTACCTGAGCGAGTTGGGTACAAAGAGGAGTGGGAGACAGGGGTTGAGCAGTTCATAACATTTGCTTGTAGTTGGAACAAACACAGCAAATGGAAGAGGAAGGCGTCGCACATGACATTGATGAGGCAGCGATAATGAGTGCAGCTGCAGGTGGAAGAAAGAAAGGGCGTGTATTTGGGCTTGGATCAAAACAACATGCTGTGCTTGGACGACGACGACCAGGCAATATTCCTGCAGCACATGTTGATGTCACTCAGACGCCGGAGTTCACTAAACAAGTTGAGCGAGTGGTTGCAGAGCATACAGCACAACAAGCATCATATTATGAGCGGAAGTTGGAGCGACTGAAGAGGAGACAACGAGCGGAGATGGAGTACATATGTGAACGACTTGGAATTCCTCCGCCCGCGCACCCAGAGAATGATATTGATGCCTCGGGATCCGATGATGACTAGATCAGGTATATCACTTTACTTTCTGTGTTTATCAACAAACAAACACTTTTTAGGAGTAATGGAAGTATGTAATTTCAATTATATATGTTTTTATGTGGATTGTAACTATATTTGTGTCATTATTTTGTAATTTCAATTGTGTATGCTTTTATGTGTATGTTATAACTATATTTATGATATGATTCTGTACTTTCAATTGTGTATGTTTTTATTGAGATTTACAACTGCATTTTATGCACGTGCACCGGTTCAGAATGTGATTACATACGATACAATCATTTTGAACCGCCTAATCCGTTTCACGTTTAATGACACGCATTCGAAATGGAACGAGAATATACCAAATATAAAAAACCTACTTTCCAACGGCCTTGGTACTTGGAAAGATTTCCAACTGCCAAGGCCGTTGGAAATTTTTCTAACTACCAAGGAAATTTTTCCAACGGCCAAGGCAGTTGGAAATTTTTCCAACTGCCTTAGCCATTGGAAAATCAAAAAAATAAAAAAATAAAAAAGCCGTTGGAAAATTTCCAACTGCTCAGATTCCAACGGCTGACAGTTGGAAATTCCAACGGCCCTCATTTTGACTGTTGGAAAATTGACTTCCAACGGTGGGTTTTCCAACGGCCATTTCTTTGGAAATTTCCCAACGCGAAGCCGTTGGAAATGGCCGTTGGAAAAAGTCTGTTTTTTAGTAGTGTAGGAACAACAAAAAAAAATAATCGATCCACTTGGACCAATGGTATTCTGGCGGTTTTAGTACTACTCAAACAAAGTTAAAGCCCCTAACCGAAAGTGTCATGGAGCCGCTTCCAGTACTTCATAGAAAGAAACTTAAACATCTGCCGGCGGAAGGAATTCTAACGGAGTGAACGGAGGCAGCACCCCTACTTGAACCAAATGGCAGTTCAGCCGATCTCCCCCAGCGATGTCTACAGGGTGGCGGAAGCAACTGTTCCCTTATATGCCGCCATGATCTGTGCCTACATTGTCGTCCGCTACTTCCACCTCTTCACCGCCGATCAATGCGACGCCATCGACAAGTTCGTGTCCAGAATATCAGTCCCCATCCTCAACTTCCGCTTCATTGCCAACAGCAACCCTTACCAGATGAGTTTCCGAGTGATCTGCTCCGACTGCCTCCAGAAGCTGTTGGCGTTTTGCATCATGGCGGCTGTCGCCTGCAAGTTCACCTCTCAAGGAAACCGCGTCAGATGGATCGTCACCGGTTTCTCTCTCAGCACCATCCCTAACATTTTGATCGTCGGCCTTCCCTTGATGGAGCCAATGTATGGGGAGGAAACAACTCATTCGTTTCTGACCCAGATAGTGGTCATGCAAATTTTTATTTGGTGCAATCTTATTTTGTTTCTGTACGAATTTGACACAGCCAAACCAAAATCTGCACCAGCAGCTCCAGGTATGTATATATCCAAAACGGATCGCTTCAATAGGTAATGTTAAGCTTTCATTTTGTTCACCTTTCGTATCTGTGTTTGTATAGCTGATGAAGAGCGGCCGGAGGAAGGTTCGGAATCAAATAATGCAGAAGCAAAAAGCAAGCGGCAGATTCTGCTAAGCATAGGGAAAAATCTCTTGCGCAACCCAAATGTCTACGCAGCTATTCTCGGTCTTCCCTGGGCTTGTATTAAACAAAGGTACATGTACTTGTACGTATACAACCTACAATGGCTTTGATCTTTTTCTGTGATTTTGTTACAGGTGGAAACTCCAATTTCCGAGTATAGTCCGAGGTTCGATAAACATAATAGCTGATGGATCACTTGGAATGGCCATGTTCAGCTTAGGTACGATGGCAGTTGATCTCACAATCTAGTTATACGAATGTTCTGAAATGTGTTTCGTTGGTAATAAGGTCTTTTCATGGCATTGCACGGAAGCCTAATAGCTTGTGGTGCAAGGCTTGCGCTTCTGGCTGTAGCTTTGAGATTTATCGCTAGTCCAGCTCTAATGGTCGGTCCCTCCCTTGCTCTTGGACTAAGAGGCACATTGTTTAGAGTTGCGATTCTGCAGGTAACCAGCTAGCCTCCCTCAAAAAATAGAGAGCAACCCAACACATGTAAGAGTTTGATGTTGATAACTCGCTAATCAATGGATGCTTCAATCTTTTGCAGGCAATCCTTCCTCAAGCGATCATCACCTTCATTTTCGCGAAGCAATATAATGTTTGTCCAGACATAATCAGCACCGGGTAGTAATGAAATCAAGAATATGGTTGCTTCTACAACAAGGAAATGGATCACATCACTGTTCATGTTCTTGTTGCAGGGTTGTGTTAACAATGCTTTTTACTTTACCTGTGGCACTGGCCTACTATTTTCTACTAGGAGCCTAGAAGAAACAGAAACAGTACTTGTGATGACGTTGTTGCGACTAGATTTTTGTTCTTCACAACAAAGAACTCAACCCTCAAGTTTGTTCTGCTATCTACTTTCTTCGATTCACATTACCGATCCCTCTTTCTACATCATTAATGGTTCTGATGATTGCAGACAGGGGTATAGAGGAAGACGAATTAGAAAAAGAGATGCAAGTAGTTCAATGCCTTGCAAGGATGATGAAGTATTCAAAGGCAAAAAATTCGACCTTGTGCAGGAGAAAAATAGAATCTTTGCATAAGATATTCAGAACACCATGAACTGCCAATTTTTGCACGGGGGAACTCCAAATTATATTGGCTTTTTCACTGTTCTATAGACTATTAATTGGCCTTTTTGTATTCTGATACATCTCTCCGAAGCTAGTTATTTTTTTTAGAAGTTTGTGAAGTTTAAGTCCTTTTCGGTTCATACTGTAAAAAGTCCAAAGTCCAGACCTGCCTTAGAATTTTGTTCAGACACATACGTTTTGTGATACATGAACATGGTTGATGAGAGGCATAAAAGCTCAAACCGATTATTCAGTTGGCAAAGGCTGAAACTAATTGTGATGCCAGAATTAGAAGCTCCAGGACATCAGCAGCCAGGTTTGTTTGTTCTCTTCCGGATCTGCTACATCAACAAGGGCCTGGGAAAAATACTATGTACAGTTCCAAGAAACCATCTTTTTTGGCCTTGGAAATCTACTGGCTGTCTGGATCACGTGCCTGTTTCTTGCTCCAACCGTCAGAACTAGCTTTTGCGATCCCCTCGTGTCCTCTTCTTCCGTGGGAAATGGATATCTATCTAATATATTCATAACATTGACTGTTACCATGTACAGAGGAGGAAGAAGCAACTCCAATCAACTATGATTTTTTTTGTGCAATAGGACCGGGAAATAGGACCGAGAAATAGCAACGCGAGGTTCAGCTTAAAGTTTACCACTATGATTTTTTTCATTTTTTTATTTTGGTATAAAAATAGGTAGCTACATTAGTCTCTATCTACCCCAGAGTTGAGCCAGGTTCGAAAGCCATTTAGGAAGAAGTTCTTCCAAAGTCGACTTTTTCATTTACAAGGCTAGAACCCGAGATATTACTGAAGAGAGGAGGAGCTCATTACTACTCCTTATTACAGATGTTTGGTTACCACTATGAACTTTTGCATAAACTGGAAGTCGTTAAGGACGTAGCTTTAAGCAATTCGATGCTATGAACTTCATATTGCTAACCCTAACAAAATTAGGATTAAGGTGCTAATGATGATGACGATATATAATGAATAGGATCAAGAAATAAGAATCAAGAAATCAAACTAGGACTATTTTATGAGTCACCCAATATACTATTTTATGTGTAATAGTCTACGTGTGTTGCATGAAAGTCTAACATTTCCAATAAAATTTAAAATTATTATAACTATAGGACAACTAACTTGTTTTTGCTACATAAGGATATATTCTTATAGTTAAATGTGAAATTAAAACCTTAAAGGATGTCACATATACAATTTGTTTAAATCAGTGGTTATTTTCGATATCTCATTTTAAGGACATTTAAGAGTATTTCTCCATTATCACTTACTTTGTTTTGGTTATATCCGCCTGAACTATCTTTAGGTTCGGGCTGCCTTTGTTTTTTCTTTTGGTTGTAGTGACATTCTTCTTCAGGTTTTTTATCTTTTAATTCTTTGCAGAGATCGATTTTACTTGAATATTAAAAGCTTTTGGCTAACCACCTGTTTTGCACAACTTATATGAGTACACATAATGTAATAAATATGAAAACAAAAATGTACATTTTACCTTAGTTTCAGGTAGTCAAAATTCAATACATTGCATTTCAGCATTTGTGGCAATAACTTTTACCCATCTCATCCAAAACTACTTTTCAGAGCAGTTGTTATATATAAGGTAGTTGCATGACTCTTCTTCAATTTACCTTCTGCATTGTGTAAAAGCAAGGAATTACATGTTTATTCTCCTTATAATTGTACTATTTAGTGAATGGTAATTCTGAAAAAGAAACATACTTAATATGCATGCGGCTTTTGTGGCATAACATTTATACTTTTACAAAAAGGACACAAAGAAAAATATTATTTTGTAAAATAAAAAGAAATATATTATGAAAGGAAGAGAGTGGTAATACTAATTACATCTAATTTTGTTGTTACTTAATTTTTAAGTGTGTAGAAGTATATAATACAATAACAACATGTCTGCATTCAGCTGCAGGTTATTGATAAAATTTGTTTTGACATTTGTGTGCGAAGAAGCCATTTAGAGTTAGTAAGGAGACTTGGATAAATTTTTGGTCTTTTGTTAGTGTCCTGGTATGTCAAGAAGTAAATGTAATTTATTTATTCTTTTATAAGATTTACCTTTCCCCAAAAAAAAATAACAACATGTATGCATTCAAATGAATTTTTATCAATTGTTCAATATTTCAAGAAATTTAAATTAATAATAATGGATAGTATATCAATTTATTGCCCTTGAATGAAAAACAGTAGAGTATAATAAAGATTGAAGTTGTTCTTTCATGCTTATCCCAACAATTTTCCACAAAAATAAAGTATTTATTATCTTGTTGTGGAAAAATGAAAATTAATGAGCAAAAAAAAGCCTTAATTATACTCTCAATATATGTCATGAGAATTTTTTTTATTTTTTCTCAATAGATAAAAGTATTAAGGTGAAAATATTTATAATTGATGATCATAGAAAAAAACCTAAATTACACTCCCAATATATGTCAAATGATTATTGACTTACAAAAGTAACTTTTGTAAGAAGAATATCAAAACACGGGATATCAACCCTAAAAGGCTTGAACCTAACCATTCAGCTAAAGTCTTACCTGACTGAGCTTTTTTCCTTTTTTTTTTTTTTTGTTTTTTGAAAACTTTACACTTTTCCCATGAAATTTGGTAAAAATAGGCAATCTATTCATGACCGATCCAGATAAAGGTTAGGTGGATGCGCTTATTTCCTATGGTTTTGGAACATATTCTTACCACCTGATTTTTAACGATGTTAGCTAGTAGGAAAAATAAATTATTTTAACTTAAAATAAAGAAAAATTAGTTGATGCAAATTGTATATTAACCATTAAACTGTGTATATTAACTACTACACATACATGGTTTTGAATTTATTGATGAATAGTTATTGAAAATTTCAAATTTAGTTTTTATTTCTCAAGTTTTATCTATCTAATTTTCATATTGTAGTATTAAAAAGGGTAGTGGTTAGGAGTATATTTTGAAACCCTAAGGGAATGTATGTAATTTCTCTCAAACCTCAGCTAGTTATTTTTTAAATTAGAAATTTTAATATTCAAACTAAATCCAAACAATATTTTTAATAAGTATTAATTGATAATATAAAAGATTTAAGTTTTAAAGGTTTTAAAAGATTTAGATGTACTTCTAATTCTAATAGAATTATTCCCTTCAAGTTTAAAGCTAATGCATTTGATATATTCTTTTGTTTGAGGGCTTGTTTGATAATAATATAAATTAAACGGCAACTTTGTTGTGAAAATTGGCCTTTAGTGGCAACTGAAGAATTTTTACACAAAAAATAGGGTAAATGTCCTCAAATAGCCTTTAGATTCCTTTGTTTTTTTCCTATTTAGAATCTTAGTAAAAATATGTAACTTTAATTAAATGTAATATCAAATTTGGGTCGCATTAAAAAAAACTTGTAATTTAAAGCCAAAAGGGTTGAGTCACGTACGTTATACATATTAACACTTTTTATTATATATTAATTAGGATCAAGCAATGATATTATACTAAATTATTTATCTTAATGTTTCTATCTCGGCACTTTTTCTATTAGACTAATTAAATCTATTCTTAATAACTGAGTTTCCTATATTTTTTGCCTTTTTGGAAACAATAAAGTTGGGAATATACGATTGAGAAATTTCTAAAAAGTAATATCAGATGTGTTTATATTAACCACAAGAATAAAAAAATATCACAAAGAAAGAGTAGGACATAATTCTCAAATATCCCTTTATTTTTCAAATCAACCATTTAAAGCCGCAAGCATCAACTTAAAACATTCTTGAACCCTACACCTTTTTAAGTAGAATAAGTTAATCCCATGGTTCTATTACTATTTGACTATGTAAGACCCCAATTTGGATACAGAGTGTGGCAACGTCGGGTTTTCTGGAGTCGCCACCAATCCGTTTACCTAGGTCGATTGGTCACCTTAAAATTGGTCTGCGAGAGTTCGGGGATCGGGAGTACGGTTACGCTAAAACAGTATTGTTAGAGCGCCCAAAATTGGCACCTTAGTTGATTTTAATTTTGTTTTACTTTGCTTTTAAATAATTTTCAGTTAATTTAGAAATTTTAACTGAATCAGTTAAAATGTGGATTTTTAAGTTAATTTGTATAGAATTTTATACTTCCGAACCATGGACTCTACCGAGTCATTTGGACACGGAAGATTTGGATTCCGAACCATGGACTCTGCCGAGTCATTTGGACACGGAATTTGACAAAATTTTAATCAATTTAATCCATATTATAAATATGGATTTTTACCTTTTTATTTATTTAATTTTTTTTTTTTACAAAAGTCAATATTTTCCAAACCGTAGATCCTGCCGGATCATGCGGATATGGAAATTACTTAGAGTTAATTATTTAATTATTATTTTATGGAATTAATTATTAGTTTAACTTATAAGTCCTTTTTTATTAAATTTGTTAATGATTTTAAAAAAAAATCTTTCTTTTTTATATCTTATTATTCTTTTCTTTCTTTTCTTTTCTTCTCTTTGTCTTTTTGATTTTTATCTTTCTCTTATCTTTCTTTTTTTTTTCATATCTGATTTTTCTTGTTTAATGAAGGATATTTATTATTTAAAGAATTACTCAATTTATAAAAGAATTAAAAAAATAATTAATTTTTTTATTTAATAAGAAGTTAATTTAAAGGAATCAAAGAGTTTAAAAATAAAAAAAATCTTTGATCATGGTACGGGGCGTTGTTACTCAGCCAGACCCTCTTCACCAGGTGAAGCAGCTCAAAAGCGGGCACGAGACAGTTTCCAGCCAATATACCATGAACTAAAAAATTTTTTTTTTTTGACTTAACAACATGGTTCAGATTTATTTTACATATATATTTTTTATGGCTAATTTCTTTAAATGAAATGAGTTTAACCATAAAATAAAGAAAAATTAAATAACAATAAATAAAGTGGAGGTTTTCTTCTTTTTTTTTTATTATTTTATTTTTTTTATTTAATACCAGGATTTTATTTACCAAAGAAAACAAAAGAGTTAAAAATAAAATCTTGATATTCATGTATTTGATTGATTTTTTATGTTTGATAAAAGATAAACCAAAATTAATTATTCAAGAAAAGATTTATATAAAAAGTCTTGATATTTACACATATTTATTTTTAAGCTTATTTTTTTAATTTAATAAAAGATGAACCAAGAAAGTAATTATTTAATCAAGGTTTTATTTATTTAATGAAGAAAACTAAAGATTTATATGTATATTTTTTTTAAAATAAAAGTAAAATCTTAATATTTTATTTTGATAAAAAGGTGAATCAAAAAGTAAACAAAACTTTATTTATTTAATGATGAAACCAAAAATTTATATGTATATTTCAAAAAGAAAATTCTTAATATTTATTTGTTTTATTTTTTTTATATAAAAAAATTAAGCAAAAATGATTATTTAATAAGGAAACTAAAAATTTATATGTATATTTTAAAAAAATAAAGGTAAAGTTTTGATATTTATATAATTTATTTTAAAAAAAGATTAAAGAAATCAAAGATTTATATGTATATAAAGAAAAGTTTTTTGATATTTATATGATTTTTTTTTTTATGTTCTTTTTGTTTGTTAAAAGATTTTTTTTAATTTTTTAATTTATAAATACCTCTAATTAATAAGTAAAGAGATTTAATTTTTTTATTATTACCTTTATTTGAAATCATTTGGATAAAATTTTATTTAATAAAGGAAACAAAAAGTTGTATATTTTTATTATTTTGAAAGAAATAAGTAAAAAAAAGTAAAATATTAGCCCAAAAATTTTTTTTTACTCTTTTATTCTTTTTATTAATAAAGAAACTAAAAAGTTATATTTTATTATTTTTCTGGATAAAGAGCTAAGTAAAAATATTCCAAAGTTTTTATTTTTTAATAATAAAGGAAAAAAATATTTTATATACTTTATTTAAAATATTTTCCAAGCCATGGATCCTGGCGGATCATTTGGACATGGAGTTTAATTTTTATTTTATTTTTTTAATTATTTAATTAATTATTAATTAAAAAAATCATTACTTTTAAAGATATATTTGAAAAATGATTTGTATTTATTTATTTATTTATTATTTATTTTTATTTTTTAAATTATTTCATTGAAAAAAATGATTTATATTCATTTATTTATTTATTTATTTTTCATTATTTCATTATGTTTGTTTATTAAAAGGAATAAAAGTTATGTCTCAAAATGATAAAAGATAGTTGGTTTTTTTTTATTAGTGATTTTTGTTAGCCTTTAAAAATTATTCACATAAAATTCCCTTTTTATTTTTTCAATCATAAAAAAAAATTAATAATAATAAAGTGGGGCTTTTTGGCCATCCACTTTAATAACACAATAATAATAAAAGTTAGCATAGTTAATATGGTTAGTTGTTAATAACAATAAAAAGAAAAGTTAGTAAAGTTAGATTAGTTGTTAATAACAATAATAAAAGTTAGTAAGTTAGTTGTTAGTTGTTAGTTGTTAATAACAACAAAAAAAAAGTTAGTAAAGTTAGATTAATTAGTTGTTAATAACAACAATAAAAAAAAGGGTTAGTAATAATAACAATAATAAACAAATAAGTAAACAAGTAAAAGACTTAGTAATTAATTCTGCAAGGACAAAATAAAAGGTTAGTGACCCAATTGAAAGAAATTGAAAAGATGATGGACTAAACAAGGGTTTTACCCTTTCAAATGGAATTTGAATTCCCTGGAAACGCGAAGAACAGGGCGACGGCGTGGGCTCACGGCGGGGGTGCAGCAAGGGGGAGAGGAGGAAGGGCAGGGCGACTGGCGGCACGGCGGCAGGGCGACGTACGACGGCGCGATGGAGAGGATGCGACCGGGAAAGGAAAAGAGGGAAGGAGAACGCGACGGCGGCGAGGCGTGGGCGACGGCGGCACGGCGGCGGGGCGACGGCGGAACGGCGTGACAGGACGAGGGCGGGGGTGACGGCGGCACGGATGGCGAAATGGGGACGGCGGCGGAGACGGCGGCGGCGGCGAGTAGGCGACGGCGACGGCGACGGCGGCGGCAGGGCGACGGCAGCGGGATAGGACGGCGACAGCAAAAGAAAGAAAGAGAAAACGGAGGAAGAAGGTAGTCGAAACGTAAAAATGAATAATTTTTGGGACTGTTTTGGCAGAGGGAGGAGAGGCTAGGACTAAGGCTTCTATTTTCTCTTTTTTAAAATAGAGCTCTGAACTTTTTTCTCTGATTTTCTATGTCTTCAGCACTGAATTTGGGGGGGTATTTATAGAAGGAGCTTAGCTGAACTGTGGACGGATAAATTAATAAAAAATATCAAACTTATCTTTTAAATTGGTAAAATGACAGTTTCAGTCCTTTACGTTACTCCAGCTCTGGATAAGCTCAGAAGCTTCTGATTTTGACAATTTTAACGTTTTCTGTCAATTTGGGCCAGAAACGTCCGTTTAGGCCCAAAATTGACGCGAAAAATTACCCAAAGCTCCTGAAACTTTCAGAATTTGTCAATTTTGTCCGAAACTTCTCAATTTTGTCAATTTTACCTCAAACTTTTAATTTTTTGTCATTTTTTTCTGAAATTTTATTTTTATTTCAAACACATACATATTCACACATATATTATTTTAAATCAAATCTTCTCAAAATAAAAATATATTTTAAACTAATTAACATAATTAAAATTTTTTAGCAATAATAATTGTAAATGGCCACTTCTCTGGGTGGCTTTTTTCCTTCCGCCAATCGATAAAGGTACATGAATTTGGAAACAAGTACAAATGCATTTTATGAGTTCCATGAGGCTCTAATCTTTTCTCATCTAAAAATAAAATGTATTTCTCTCTCTAGCACAGTCTACTCTACTGCTCCACATCAAATGCAACGTAAATGCAATAAACATTAGCAATTCTATTAAATTACAGACAACGTTGTGCAACAGTCTCCAGTTTTGACAAAGAAATTGGTTTATGAAACCTCAAAAGGATGTGAAAGTTCTACCTACAAGCAACCCCCCAGTTAGCGACCATATTACCAAAACCTCTAGATATCAGAGTAGGATGCTTCATTTATTCCAGTCATTGAGGGAAGTTGTAATTTTCTCGAACTGAAATTCAAAAAAAAAAAAAAACCCAAAACCAAACATAACAGATTCTGTCACTAAGTTGATTGAGAGAATTTGTGCAAAAACATGCCATAGCTTAAGCATATCAGCTAAAAGGAGAAATATTCATGACAAAAGCTTTGATTTTATTTTTTCTTTAAAGGGCAAATCCAAAAGCACTAAATCAGAACACAAACCTGCAAAACATAACTATATAAATCACCACAAACCTGCAAAACAAGTACAAATGCATTTTATGAGTTCCACGAGGCTCTAATCTTTTCTCATCTAATCTTAGGGGGGGAAAGTGATTTACCTTGAGACCTTCTGCTTGACATCTACTTATCAACATGAAACATCCTCTTTTGCTTGGACTTTTTCTTCACCTAACAAAATAGAATGCAACAACAAATTATGTCATGTTTGATGTGAACATAAAAGATAACTAGTTAGAGTTTAACCTTTTGTAGAAGTAGAGCCACTTGTTCTTCCAACTTCTCCAAACGATCATCTTTTTCCTTCACTTATTTCTCCAGATTTTCAACTCGATCATCTTTTTCCTTCATTTCACGTCTCATCTCTTGCACCTCACTTTGAAGTTGTTGTAACTTTATGGATTTAACCTGGGCAGCATGTAATCGAGAGGTTGACCCATAATAAGAAGAATGAGTTGGGCCCTTTCCCGTGCCTTTAACACGGCCAGGGTAATCCTCGCCCATAACTTCTACAAAAGTAGAATCTTCCAGTGCCAGTAGCTCTTCTTCATATCTTTCTTTCTCTTTCACTTTTTCATCCAGCTTTTTTTTTCTTTAACCTATTACGCATATAATGTATAACTCAAAGTTGGATGATGTAATTCAGCCCATGTTAATAGTAAAAAATAACTGGACTAATCCAATCCTTATTGCTTCGATGGTGTAGATGATTTTATAATTTTAGAAAGTTCTGCACATAATATTTCCAGTTCAACTGACTCTAGGACATGCCTTTTCTCATCAAACCAGCTTCAGAGACTAAGCATGGTCAAATCAATACATTCTAACAAGAAATATTTGAGTATCCATATCATTGATTTTTGAAATGATTATCAAGTTCAGGTAACATTTAAAAGCAATTTCCTTTCCATTTATCCATAAACTACAGTGATTCAGTCTACATGCTTGTGCACCCTACCTATTCCACACATTTCAATAACCCATATTCTCAAAGTTTCTGCAGGAAATGACTAGAAACATATTCTCCAAGGAAAAGTCAGATTATCCCACAATGAACAACTTTTTGTAGGAAATGAAAACAATACATTTTCCCTTATAAAACCTTTCTTTTACTACAAACACACTACCAAAACATCACAAAAAAAGATTTAAGAACATGTTTACAAAATTTAAGATCAAACTAAGTCCTATAGCAAAAAGTTAAACTCAAATCAAGAATACTAAACCAAACAAAAATCCAACAGTCAATAGCCATTAGTATCTATTCCAATTCAACGAATATGTCCACTAAACCAAACAAAAATGATTGAAAGGCTTCACTTACATATAATTGTTCAGTTTCATCATTCATGAATTTTCCAACATTATGCATGTGTGTTGCCCCATAAACATGAATATGTCCGGGTGCTTTCCCAGTTGCAACTTCCTAGAATGCGTCATATATTCACTTTATTTACATGGATATAAAATATGAAGTAGGTAACTAATTGAATAAGAAAGAGAATGAACATATACAATCTCATGGCTAACACGTGCAAAACTTTTTGATCCACTAGTATGAGTATACTTTTGGTGGGAGCGTATTTGCTTACCAATTTCTTCTCGTCTCTGCAATAATGAGTACAAATGAAAGACTAAGACAATATGTAAATATAATTAATTCAAAATAGATTACCTTTCCTTCATCAGAATACCAAAAGTCCACCAACTCCTTTCATTGATTCTCAACAACACCCGGCGGAACTTTCTTCTTGATCTTTTTTTTAAGGTTTCTCTAAAAAATTTGCTGCTTTCAAATCACTTTTCCAATTTCTCCACTTGTCTGCAACAGATCTTAAGATAAATTTTCTCACAGCATTAGTTTCAGTGAGTGAAAACTTGGACTGTTCACAACAATAAAAACACAATTAATTAGAGAAATTACCCAAATAACTCCAAATAAATCACAACTAATTAGTAATTCAACTTATAAAAACAATAAAATTACTTGAATAACTCCAAATAACTCAGCTTTCAACTCTTTCAAAACTTTGGTCCAGTTAGATTTGTTGATTGGACACATGAGCCCATTTCTTCCTAGCAACCCACAAAAAGATGACAACAAAGCAGCTTCCTTCCCAACTGGTTGGCCATACTTGTTGAAGGATACCAGAATACAAGAATTTTCATCCATGCCCCCACACCTCCTTTAGTGCAGTCCTACCCCTTTTTACCCTTTTTTCACCTGCTTTGTTCACTATTATAAACTCAACAATAAAAAAAATAAATGAATTAGATAAAAAAATACAATGATATACAAAAATGGAAGAGGAAGATATCTAGCAACAATATTACAGATAAATGATACTGCTAAACCACTTCCTAACTCTTCTTGAAAGATTCAGTCTAACAGGTTATGTGGAAGGAACACTTTCTGTACCACCACCAACTATCAAACATGATGATACTGCTGTTGTCAATTTTGAGTATATCTTTTGGAGACGTCAAGATCAACTCCTTCTCAATGCAATCTTTTCTTCAACCTTAGAATTGATATATTAACGCTTATTGCTACAGCCACTACATCGAATGAGGTATGGTCACAAATTCAGACACTATTTGCCAAAACATAAATATCCAGGATCATGTTAGTTGAAGAGAAACTTTGCTCTCCCAAGTTAGAGAAATCGATTTTTTATTATTTACAATTTATCAAAAAAAACAAGCAATAAACTTGCAATAGTTCATGAACCACTTAAGGATGACGACTTGGTTCTATATACTCTTGACGGTCTCGATAGTGACTATTAGGAGATCTTAGCAGCCACCAGAGCATGAGACATGCCAATTTCTTTTACTGAATTACTTGATAAGTTGTAGTTAATTATGAAAGCTTTCTTAAGCAATTTGGGAATATTGACAGTAATCCCTGCTCATATTAATCCCTCTCATTTTGGTTTTTGAAACCCTAACCACAATAGAAAACAATACAAATCCAATCCTACAATCACTTGCTACCAAAACAATACAAATGCAATCCTCCAATCTTAGAACATTTTTTTAAGAAAAAAAACATTATGTTGCACATATAGTTGAGAAATAAATATCAAAATACGAAAACCATACCAAGTTCTACATCTTCAGCCCATTCTCTTTCTTGAACTTCATCTTGTTGATGTGGGACAATGTTGATGCCTTTTAACTTTTTGCGCGGCATTCTCTACAAAGTAAGTTCCAAATATCTGTCAACAATTGGCAACAACTTGCCAAAAAATGTCAAGAATTAACATCATGTTCTAGAACACTAGAATCAGAAATTTTATGCACTTCAGTAATACTTACCCAGTTAAGAAAAAAAATTCCAGCATAATTATGTTTGTTCCAAAACAATTTCCTCACCCCCATCCAACCTAACCCAACATGGAATGCTGGAATCAATAACAAAATCTTGAGGTAAAGTTTGGTTACTGAATTGCAAGCATCTACTATGTGCCTCCACATCATCTACATCTTCTTGAACACCTATGTCATATACGTCATTTGGTGTATTACACAACACTACAAACCAATCTGAATTATGAGGATCTTGTGAGTAAAAGACTTGTTTAGCTTGAGAGGAAAACACAAATGGCTCATGGCCTAATTGTTCCCCCGTATGAATCAATTGAGAAAAGTTGACAAATGTAAACCCAAAATCATCTTTCTTCAAACCTCGACCACTTGTAACATCAGCCCAATTGCAACGAAATAATATAACCTTAAAATCCCCAAAGTAATCCAACTCTAGGATATCCGTCAAAATGCCACAATAATCTATATTCCCTTCTAAAGGGTTACGGTCTTTAGCACTTGCATAGCTTCTCGTCATGGAAGTAACCACAACACCAGAATTTTGGGTACAACTGCCTCGTTCACGGTATTGTGGGATGAATCTAAATCCCTTGCACACCAAACCATTGTATCTTTTGGCAATTTTATTTGGGCCCTGACCTAACCACCTAACTTCCGCCGACACATCCAAATTAGTGAATACCTAGAATTGATACTTAGTTTTTTAGTAAGAAAATAACCCACAAAATTAGTGAATACCAAGTATAATATAAAAATTGTATAACTTACATGATTACTAAACCATTCATGAAATTTTTCGTGAACCAACTTGTCAATTTCATGTTGTCTTAGTCTACGAGGTCGAGAAATCCTTTTTAACATGTCCACATAGTTTCTACACACCAAAAAAGAAAAAGTTATAACTATATGTTTTAGTAGACAACAAGTACCATACAAATACCTACTTGTGAAAGGTTTTAGTAGCCGTATGGTGTAAAAGCACCTATCTATGTGCTTGTGCCCAAGCCATATCGTCCAAGACAAAAAGTTCATCTCCCCTAATTGGAATTCCCCAAGTATCAAATAAATATTGGCCAGACACATCAATTTTGGCGTTGTAATTTCTGCTGGACCTATTAAACCTTGTTTCATATCCTTCAAAATATCTGGAATAGAAGGTCAAGCATTCTTCGTCCACATATCCTTCAGCTATTGAAGCTTCAGGTTGTGCTTTGTAACAAACATAAGACTTGAATGTACGAAGATTCCTATAATGGAAAAAAATAATGGATCATGGTACGATCAAATATTTTTAAATTGAAAAGTATGATTCAACCGGTTAGTCATACCTTTTAATACCATATAGCCATCTATAACGTACAAGTCCAGCAAGTTTGGCCTCAAGTGGAAGATGAATGACAAGATGAACCATCACAGTAAAGAATGATGGAGGAAAGATATTTTCCATGTGACAAAGAATTATTGTTGCATGTGCTTGAAGTTCATCAAGCTCTTTGGTATTAAGTGTCTTTGAGCAAATAGTCTTGAAGAGATTACATAGCTCAATGATAACTGAAGTTACTTTTTTTGGCATAGAAGACCGTAAAGCTAATGGAAGAAGATTTTGCATTAGAATGTGATTGTCATGAGACTTGAGAAAAGAAATTCTACAATCTTTCAAATTGACACATCTTGAGATGTTTGACGAATACCCATCAGGTACCTTAACTTCTTTTAAAACTTTGCAGAAGGTATGCTTCTCACTTTTGGACATAGAATAAGCAGCAGCAGGTAAACGTACTTTGCTTTTTGAGTCTTTATAAGGATGAAGTTCTTTTCTAATGCCCATGTCTACTAAGTCGAGACGAGCATTATAGTTATCCTTTGACTTCCTTTCTATGTTGAGTAAGGTGGCTATCAAATTATCACACACATTTTTCTCCACATGCATAACATCCAAGTTGTGGCATATTAAGTGAGATTCCCAATAAGGTAGCTTAAAGAAGATGCTTTTTTTCTTCCATAAGATAACCTCATTAGAGTTTTTTTCTTCATCAACATCATCATCATCATCATCATCATCAACATAACTTCTTTTGTTCCTACATATATGTTTTGTCATCCCGTAAGTGAACTCACATCCCTCCAATTGTTTTAACACATCACTACCAGATAAAGGAATAGGGGCAGATCTCAACTTTTTTTCCCAATCAAAAAATTGTCCTTGATATCAAAAATTGTGAGTTTGATTCAACCAATGCCGATACCCTAGATAGCAAAACTTTTTACTATTGAAAAGCCAATCAGAGCGTGTTTCCTTCCCACAACAAGGGCATGCATAGCGTCCACTTGTACTCCAGCCAGATAGGTTAGCATAGGTAGGAAAGTCATTAATTGTCCATAACAAAGCAGCTCATAGAAGAAAGTTACTCTTAGTCGACACATCATAACACTCGATGTCTTCACATAGTTGAAGCAATTCTTCAATCAGAGGCTCCAAGTAAGTATCGATATCATTTCCAGGAGCCTCTTTTCTTGGTATAATCATAAAAAAAAATAAAAGAATATTGTTTCATGCAAGCCCATGATGGTAGATTATAAGGAATGAGGATAACTGGCCATATGCTATGAGAGGTAGACATCTGACTAAATGGATTAAATCCATCTGCGCCAAGACCAAGCATTACATTTCAAGGCTCTGAAGCAAAGTCTGGGTATCTTTCTTCAAAAGATTTCCATGCCAATGAGTCCACAGGATGCCTAACTAGCCCATCTCTAGAACGACCTTTATGATGCCATCTCATTAATTCGGAGGTCTTCGAGGGCATAAATAATCTTTGAAGGTGAGGTATTAATGGGAAGTATCTGAAAACTTTGGCTAGTTTCTTTTTGCTATTCTTGGTTATTGCATCTTCTAAACACCCTTTGTTTGCTGGGCTTGATGACCAATGAGAGGCACCACATACATGGCACGAATCTTGAGATGATTTATCACCTCGAAACAACATACAGTCATTTGGACATGCATGGATCTTTTCATATCCAAGACCTAAGTCTTTTATGTACTTTTTGGCTTCATAAGATGACTTAGGAATCAAAGCTGCAGGAAAAACCTCATTAAGATACTCCAAAATCATGGTAAATGATTTACTGGTCCATCCATTGAGAGATTTAAGATGAAGAAGATGAACCACAAAGGAAAGTTTAGAGGCTTTCGTGCACCCAGGGTATAACTCTTGCTTTGCATCATTAAGCAATTTATAGGATGTTCCAGACTTTAAAATTAGGTCATCACAAGCTTCCTCCAGAGGATTGAGATCATCACAAGTTTCCTCAATAGGGTTGAAATCATCACCATCTCCAAACTCAAGATCCTCTGAATTGTTAGCATCTACTTCCTCCATAAGGTTAAGTTCAGGAGTAGTAGTTACAAAAATGTCACATAGCAAACCACTCATATCTCGATAAGTCAGTTGCATTTTTCTAAAAGATGAACTAGAAGAAGTGGGTTCTATATGAAATACAAAACAATGATATCCTTTTTCAAAACCATCACACACCAAATGCTCCTTTACCATGTCACGTCTATGCCAAAATAAATTCTTGCAATTCCGGCACGGACATAATATTTTCCCATTTCTTGAACTATTCTCAAAAGCATTAGTTAGAAAGCCTTCAGCCCCCTTCATTATACTCCTTATCAAACCTTGGTTTATTCATCCAACTTTTGTCCATTTTTATGATATAATTTGACTGCAAAATTTAACACCAAAAACTAATTACAAAAGAAACTAATTACAGTTGCATGTATGACAAGCTAAAAAAACCAGAGATCAGAAAAATAAACAAAAGATAGACACAAAAATAGAAGACACATCATTAAAGTCAATGAACTAAAACCAGAAGATAGATCATTGGTCACAAATTAGTGAAACTTACAGTTTAAGAGATTGATTACAGCAGCAAGCAACAGTGCAAAAAAGGAGGAGATTTCAGAATCAGCTATGGAAACTTTAGAAAGGGTGCTGCAGTTCATGAATGTATATATGGAATAACCGGTGAGTCAATACTTGTGTCGAAATTCTTGAATATTAATATTCGAGAAGAGAAAGCAAAGGGAAAAAAGGGTTAGGGAGGGACGGGCTATGTAACACTCCAATTTTATGAACCTTAATTTAGGAAAATATTAGAATTGCCTAGAATTATTAATTAAAATGATTTAAGAAATATGAGGTAAAATATTTTTTTAATCTATTTTTCAAATAATAAGAGTATTAAATGAAATCAGAGTAATTAAGTGACAATCCTAGAAAACTAATATACAGATAATATGTCAATTTAAACAAACCATATGTTTTTTTAGAAATCAAACACACAGTTGAAACCTAGTTCCAGCCATTTTTACTTTCGAGAGGCTATAACATACCCTCACTCAGTTTACTCAACATATTGAATTTAATTATATGGTTCAATGTATTTTGTCTTCTCATAGTACTTACCTAAAAAAACATGTTAGAATTAGGGATTAGCAAAACTTGGTCAGTAAGGGGGAAGTATCAGGCCCATCACATGGGTCATAATATTCCCGCAACAAACGACAATGAATAATAAATTTTAATTTATAGCAATTTAATTAAAGAATAATTTCATACAACATCATGACAACAATATTAAAGTCCTATTAGCATACTTGAACTACTATGCATATGCTTAATTCCTTTTTCCGATTAAATTATATCTTATTGATCAATCATTTAATCAAATACTTAAATACCATCGGACAAACTTAGGGCGGTGAGTGTGTATATAACCCACTCTCGGGATAACTCTTATGTAGTGCCACTAGGGATGCCACCAAACCAGTGCTTCTTGGGATATCTAAGTTGAGGTAGAGCCTCTCGTGATACCAGCCATAAACATGGTTCCTCGCCAACTATGGTTTGGCAGCATATAAATCATATCTTCATACTCCGTGTCAATATCGAGTTATGACTAGGGACGGTCCGTTGCTACCTTAACATGCCTCTTGGGTTCAAGTCATCCGTTTCGAGCCTCTCATCTAAATTTACGACATGTTAGGTCATACAGATATGGTTCGTTAATAACCTTGCATGCCTCGTGTTTTATCTTACTCCTTAAATCTTTTACTTAATGAAATCTTTTGTATGACAAATATCAATTATATGCAACAACCAATTGATGCAAGATTGTAACTCATTTTATTTAGCCCCTTTTTAGTAGAGTGCCATGATTCTAATGCATTCTATTTTGTTTATCTTGTTATCTTAGCTTAGTGTTCCATGATGACATGACAATTAATGATATCTTTTTAAGTGTATTTATGATATATGTTCTTCTCCTTTCCCATGAATTCATTCTAAATTTGTTATTTAGTATTTACGCCCTTAATCATTTATCTACCGGCTTATAGTAATTTATTACGACTCTAATATGCCACTAACGGTTACTTTCAATCTCATTACATTGCTAGAGAACTTATTGGCTTTAAACATGGTACCGACAATGTTTGTCTTACTGGTCCTAAACATAGTATTAACGGGTTTATTCAAGCGATTCTAACATACTTCTAATTTAATTCTTGTGACAAATGGACCTAGTATGATACTGGCGCTAAACATATATCATACATCACATCATTACAACATGCAACCAACCAACTAAAATTATATCTCAATGGACGAGAACTAAAACAAAATAAAATAAAATTCTAAGAAAACTAATTAATTACCCAACCCATGTTGCTCATGCATTTAAGATTTTGTTTAGCCCAATTGTTTATTAGAATTTATTATTTAGGTTGATACTTATTTTGGGCCTAAGAGGATCCATGAGAACTAACCTGCTCTTCTCCCTTACTTAGAACGGAAAACACGGCGAATCGGGGTGATTTGTTAGAACGGTCCTACAAAATTTTAGTATGGTAGAAAATTAAAAAAAAAATACTAAAAATTGAAAATTTCCTAAATGGTAATTGTAAAGTTCATATTCTTGATACCTAGGCCAAAATTTTACCTAGTGGGCAAAAAGGGTCTCTAGGCGTCTCCGATGGCATCGTGTTTATTTGGGATCATTTCGGGAGTCTTCTTGTCGGGATCATAACCCGAAATGATCCCAAATAAAATGCATGAAGGACTGGACTTACACGGTTACACGGTTTAATGGAGGAATAAGTGAAGGCGAACAACCAGCATGAAGAAGACCAAAGGATTGTGGACGGCCTTATTCCTAAAATTCAATTTTTGTTTTGTTGTGGTGGTGAGTTGTTGAAGAAGAAGAGAACAAGAGGCGGCATTAGCTTAGTTGTTAATTTAGAGCCAACCTAGATTTTTGACCTAGGAAAGATGTGGTAAAAGAATAATGATTAAAAGAAGAGTTTTAGTTATATTTAGATAATAAATAAAGTGTTTAAAATAATGAAAATATAGATAAGTAGAAAATAGGAATTAACTTTAAAAATTCTAAATTTTAGGGCCTGTATATGCGGCTATTGAGTTTTATAAAATAAAGATTAGGGTTCTGTGAGAAATTAGCTCATGCAATAAAAGCACGAATTTGGTTTAAATTGTTCATGTGTGTAAGTTAAATTTTTGAAAATCTAAGCAAATGAATTCAGAATTGAGTGAGACAAATTTCTTTTGACTTATTTTTTTTAGAAGAATGCAATGGTATTATCAGATTTTCGATTCAATGTTCGGTTGAAAATGACAAAAATGCCTTTAACCTAAAGAAAATGACTTTGAGCTTCCGATTTAGAATTTGACTTAATAACCATTAAAGGAATTATCTAATTATCAAAATTCTTAATTTAATATTAATTTTCTAAATTGATAGGTCAAATTAAAAAAATAACCTTGAGGGCAAAATTGTAATTTTTTTCATTCAGAGTAATTTTGTATTTTTCTTTTTTTTTTCCCCTTAATTTCTAGGGTTATTGCAGGCTGCATTTTGAGTACCAAGGGGTTCACTACTAAAATACTTTATTTTATCCATAGCCAAATTGCTAGCGGCTAGCTCGCTGGAAAGTAGCTACACAAAGAGCCATTAGTATGTATGGTTTCAACAGCTTAGCCATTGAACCAAAAATTCTTCTTAACCCCCAATATATTTTTTAGTGGTGGTTCACGCTTAATAACTGATTCAAATTTATTTATATATCATTGTGATAAAATAAAAGTGATTAGATTTGATTAATTTAAATTGTATATATCACGATAGCCAAACTAAAATATGTTAATTATTACTGAATTACAACTTCGTTACGATTTAGTACGCCTAATATATAAAAAAATATGTAATGTAAGATTAATGTGCCCATAGAATAATTACCCATAGTGCGTGTGTGTGTGTGTCTATATATATATGCGCTTCAGTATTCGCAAAATCACACTCACACGATCTCAAGATATCTGGCCCCTAATTGAAATACTCTAAATACATGTGTATATGTTTGCACATATATATATATATATATATATATATATATATTCAAATGTACTTGTCTATAAAAATGTATATATATTCACATAATTAATAGGCTATATATCATTGGAGAACGATAAACACTAGATTATCAATTTCTTAAAGATGAACCTTTGAATATTCTACGCACATCATAACTATCATATTTTTCTCATGCATGTGCAACTTGGATCGTGACAAATTTTTTTTATATAATTAAATATTAAGAGGGGAATTTGAAGATTTGCTTTGAAACAGATGAAACAAAGATATAAGCATATGTGTTGTGTGTTGTATATTGATCATTTATTATATAGAAACAAATTAAAGTTCGACCAAAAAAAGGAAAGACAAAGAAGAAGGAGTACAGATTAAAGAGGCCGCACATGGCAAGTAGGTTTTTTTTCCATGGCCTCTCGTCTCGTGCATGTGTTTGATGTAGGCGGAGGAAATAAATTAAGTTCACGTTTTTAAAATGTTAAAAATACAAGGAGGGAAATTAGGTCCCGAGTATTTTTGTAATTTAATTTGCTAAATTTGCCACAGAGCAATTAACTTTTGATATACACACGCGTACATATATGAAGCATTGATGATATATCATATATATTTTATTATTATTATATTGATAACCCAAAAATTAATTGATTAAATTCTGCTATGTTTCATCCGAATTAATATACTAATTTTACTCTCCACGTTTTATTTTGTTTAAGCACTCATCCAAATAATTACAGAAGAGTCTGAGGCATTTCTAGCGCGCGGGAGAGACACTACTAAAATAATTGGTTTTTTAACAAAATATATTGCAAAAGGGATAAATCTGACACTAACCTGTAGTAGGTAGAGTAATTTCGCCACTAAATTTTTTTTACAAGCAAAATTATCATTAATACAAATTTGCCATTGATATCTGGTGTCAGGAGGAAACACTACTAAAAATCCGTCGATTTCCAACTGCCCTCATTTCCAACGGTTAAGCAGTTGGAAATTTCCAACTGCCAAAACCGTTGGAATGAGGAGAAAAGTTTTTCCAACTGCCTAGCAGTTGGAAGTTTTAGAGTATTAAATTTACATAATATATACAATCTTTCCAACGGTTGAAGCCGTTGGAAAATGGGGGGAAATATGGATTTTTTTGGTAAATTATATAAATTTAGATAATATATAATATTTCCAACGGCTAAAACCGTTGGATAATGGGAAAATATTGATTTTTTGCGTAAATTATATAAATTTACATAATATTTAATCTTTCCAACGGCTTAAGCCGTTGGAAAATGTGGGATTTATGGATTTTGTTGGTAAATTACATAAATGTAAACATATATAATTTTACCAACGGCTAAAGCCGTTGGAAAAAGGGGAAAAATGATTTTTCTGGTAAATTACATAAACTTAGATAATATCATATTTGGAAATTGTGGGAATTTTATATATATATAACTTCCAACGGCTTCAACCGTTGGAAAATGTAGGTAAATTACTGGATTTTGCCTGCAATTTGGATTTTTTATAGTTCCAACGGCTTTAGCCGTTGGAAAAGGAAGAAATTATGTATATATATTACTTCCAACGGTTTATGCCGTTGGAAAATGGGTTAATTAATGCATTTTTTTTGCGAAATTTGGATTTTCTAGTTCCATCGGCTTTAGCCGTTGGAAAATGAAGAAATTATGTTATTACTTCCAACGGTTTATGCCGTTGGAAAATGTGTGAATTAATGGATTTTTTTCATTGAAATTTGGATTTATTATATTACCAACGGCTTTAGCCGTTGGAAAATGAAGAAATTATGTATATATTACTTCCAACGGCTTAAGCCGTTGGAAAATGGGTAAATTAATAGATTTTCTGCAAAAAATGGATTTAATACACTTCCAACGGCTTAAGCCGTTGGAAAATAAATAGTTTGTATTTCTTCCTTCCAACGGCTATAACAGTTGGAAAATTAAGTAGGCAATTTTTAGTTTGAAAGTTTTCCAACGGCTGAGACCGTTGGAAATGGAAAGGAATTGTATTTTGTGCGTTTAATGAAACGGTGCGTTTTATTTTACAATTTCCAACGGCCTAGCCGTTGGAAAAAAAGTTTTTAAATGTCCCCCCCCAGCGCGAGTCGTCTTCTCCAGCTCGCTGCCATTTCGCGTCTCTCTCTCTCCTACCTTCTGTTTTCCTCACACAACACACACATTCACGTTTTGGTTCGTTTTTCCCGTGAAAACAACTTCGTCTACCTCAGTTATACGTGGATCTGGTGTCATTTTGGGAGATCTACAGGTTCGTTTCGTTTTTTTATGGTTTTCGTTGATTTTTTTTTTTTCAATTTTTCCCTCGTTTCACTGTTTTGGTTGATAATTGATTGAATATTTTGGGTTTTATTGCATGATTGCAGTTCTTTGCGGCCATTTGAAGGTAGATAGAGCGTGATTTGAGGTAAGTTTGTTTATTTTATATTTTTTAAATTTTTATACGAATAAATACGCATTATCCGGATTTTTAGTTGTTTATTTGGTTTGAAATATATGCAATATTTGTGATTTTGGGTTGTTGATGGTTGGATGTGAATTTTTTAGGTTACCCATTGGAAATATATACAATTCCAAATTTATGCCTATTTTCTTTCAATTTTTTTTTTATTTTCGTGATGAATTATAAAATATGAAATTATTAGTGTTAATTGTATTGTTTAGGTACTATATTTATGTGTGAAGTTAGTTCAGATAATTAAAATTAGTAAATTATTATTTATACGTAAATTGTTTAGGTACTAAAGTTATGTATGAAATTAGTTATTATATTTCAAAATAATTAATAATTTTGATTTTAATAAAGTGTTTAGGTAGTATAATTATCTCTCAAATTAGTTGGAATAATTTAAAATATTAAATAAATAGTTTAAAGTACATTGTTTAGGTAGTATATTTTACAATTTGAAATTAGTTTTTATGGGTTTGTTTAATTTAGGTAGTACTTTTATGTGTAAAAGTAGTTAGTATATTTACAAAAAAAAATTTAATTACTAAGTAATTAAATATTTACAAATAGAAAATTCTTTGTTTTCTGTTAATGGTTTACGAAATATTTTTAAAAATATTTAAGTACTAAGTATTAGTATATTTCCAAGTAGAAAATAAAATTGTTTTCCGTAAATTGTTTACATATTTTTTTAAAAAATTGTTTAGTTAGTATATATATTTATGTCTCAAGTTAGTTAGTATATTTAAAAATAATAATTAATGGTGGGATGTAAATTATTTAGGTAGTACATTTATGTCTCAAACGTAGTTTGTATATTTAAGAACAGAAAATAATTAGTTGGATGCTAACTTTTTGTAATTAGTATATTTGTGTGTTAAATTATTTAGCATATTTCAAAAATACCAAATGGATTTGGTTTGAAGTCAATTGTTTGGGTAATATATTTTTATGCCATGTACAATGGTTAATTGGAATTTTGAGCACAATGTTTTCATAATTGGCATTAATATAAATTTCTATAGTATTTCTAGTAAGTTAATTTTATTTGATTAAGTTTGACCTTGAAAAATATTAATAATATTAAGTATTGTTATTTCTGATCTACCAAATCATTTATGAGTAATATCAATTATAATAATATTAATAGGTATAATAATAATATAATTTCTAGTATTTGGAACAATAAATAACTTTTTCTAACATTAGTAGTAAAGTAATAGTAGTAATACTATTACTACTATTGGCAATCTGTATGCCAATAATAAATCCAATAAGACAAATTATAATTTTAACTACCATTAATCACAGAGGAAGAATAATAATAATAATAATAATAATAATTTATTATAATAAGAATAAGAAGAAGAATAATAATAAGAATATTAATAATAATATTACTAATAATAATTGTATATTGAAATAGTACTAATAGTAATAGTAATAATAATAATAATAAGTATTATTATTATTATTATAATAAGCAATCCATTCAGAGTGATAATAATTAGAAAAAAAATACTAATAATATATAATTATTGAAACAATAATTTTTATGAGACGAGTTGTTGTAAAGTAATAGTAATAATAAGAGTACTCGCAAAAAGTAAATATATGGATAAAATATTTATATGTAAAAGTAAAATCATTAACCCTACACGTTACATAAAATGTATTAAGTAACCCCTAAACCCATCAACGGGGTACCATTAACACTTATATGGATATCATATTATGAATTTCTTCCTATTACGTATACGTATTAACAGTAAACCTTAAATAAAATTCCAACTGCCTGGGCACCTTACGTAAACCGTAACTTAGTAATTACAGTTTCTGTGTTTTAAATGACATGGTTTATATTAACTAAAAAATATAAATTCCATTGGTAGGACTCCATGGAACAAGAACGTAGTTGGATGTATAATAGTCGTTATTTACCTGGTCGAGTTGGGTACAAAGAGGAGTGGGAGACAGGGGTTGAGCAGTTCATAACATTTGCCTGTAGTAACCCAGGTCATATGGATGGAAACAAAATACGTTGCCCGTGTAGGAGATGTAAAAATTTGAGGTTTAAGGATTGTGATGACGTTAGAGTTCATCTATACAAATGGGGTTTCATGCCTTATTACACCAACTGGACAGCTCATGGGGAGCCATTTAATGAGCCTCCGCATCAGCCGTTTGATAATTGTGATTGGTATGAGCATGCTGAGTACAGTTCAAATGTAAACCCATATGCTCGAATGATATTTGATGCAGTGGGACCAAGTTCCCATCAGAATTTCACTGAAGTGGATGAACAACCTAATGAAGGTTTTAGACAATTTTCTGATTTACTGTACTCCGCTAGTACACCTCTTTGGGATGGATGTGATAAGCATTCTGAGCTGTCTGCTGCAGTTCGTTTGTTAAACCTTAAAGCAGAATATCACATACCAAGAGGGTGTTATGATGGTATCGCCGCCTTGATGAAAGAGACACAGCCAAGTGACAGCAAGATGCCATCCAATTGGTATGAGACGAAGAAATTAGTTTCACAACTAGGTCTTGCCCATCTTAAAATTGATGCTTGTGTTAACGACTGCATGTTGTTTTGGAATAATGATGAAGATGGTTCACAATGCAAGTTTTGTGGTGAATCTCGGTTTAAGCCGAGGAAAGCTGGGCGGGGTAAGGATAGAGCAAGAAAGACTATGCACTATTTACCACTCACTCCTCGCCTTCAGCGACTATATGCTTCACTTTCAACTGCAGAGCACATGAGGTGGCACAGTGAGCATCGATCCGACCCAAATGTTTTAAAACATCCTTCAGATGGGGAAGCATGGAAACATTTTGATTCCACGTACCCGTGGTTTGCGGCGGATGCCCGAAATGTTCGCCTTGGAGTTTGTTCTGATGGCTTTGTGCCTTTTGGAAACTCTGGTAAACAATACTCATGTTGGCCTGTCATTGTTACTCCGTATAATTTGCCTCCGTGGATGTGTATGAAGAAACCATATATGTTTTTGACTGCATTGATACCTGGCCCTCGAAGTCCACGTCAGAATATTGATGTGTATTTACAACCTCTTATTCATGAATTGAAGCAGCTATGGGAGGATGGGGTCGAAACATGGGATGTTTCACTTAAACAAAATTTTCAGCTCCGAGCTTCGGTTTTGTGGACCATAAATGACTTCCCGGCTTATGGGATGTTGTCAGGATGGATGACTCATGGGAGGTTATCTTGCCCTATTTGCATGGATGCTAGTAAAGCCTTCCAACTTGAGCACGGGAGGAAGACTTCATTCTTTGATTGTCATCGGCAATTTTTCAAGTTGGATCACCCATATAGAAGAAACAGAGTCGCCTTTAAGAAAGGAAAAGTTGACAAATCGTTGCCTCCTGAGCGTCTACCGCCTGAAACAATATTTGAACGTATCTCACATTTGCCTTCTGTAGTTCACAATGGCCAGGTTGTAACCATACCAGGTTATGGCAGAACTCATAATTGGACAAAACGAAGTATTTTCTGGGAGTTGCCGTATTGGAAGAGTAATTTAATCCGTCATAATTTGGATGTTATGCATATAGAGAAGAATGTGTTTGACAATATATGGAATACAGTGATGGATGTGACCAATAAAACTAAGGACAACGTGAAGGCTCATAAGGACCTGGAGATTCTATGCAGTTGATCAGAGCTAAATTTAATTCCTCAAGGCGACGGCTGAACATTTAAACCCAAAGCCACTTTTGCACTAAACAGACATTAGAGATATGATGTGCTGAATTGAGTTAAAACACTTAGACTCCCAGACGGCTATGCATCAAATCTTGGGAGGTGTTTTGACAGTAATGTAAGTCAGATGTCTGGTATGAAAAGCCATGATTGTCATGTAATGATGCAGAGGCTCCTTCCAATTGCACTTGAAGCAATTCCTGAAAATATTTGGAAACCGTTGACCGAGTTAAGCCAATTCTTCCGAGATTTATGCTTTCCAAAGTTAGATGTGAATCACATGGTCGATTTGGAAGCCAATATTCTTGTCATACTTTGTAAGTTAGAAAGAATTTTTCCACCGGCTTTTTTCGATTCGATGGAACATTTGCCAGTTCACCTACCTTACGAAGCAAGGGTTGGAGGCCCCGTTCAGTATAGGTGGATGTACAAATTTGAGCGTTGTATGCATGACCTCAAAATGAAGGTATCAAATCAGGCTCATGTAGAGGGTTCAATTTGTGAAACATATCTAATTGAGGAGACCTCTACATTTTGCTCTCACTACTTTGAATCCCATATTTCACATATGGCAACTAGAGTACCCCGTAATGATGATGGTGGACTAGGACCATATGATGAATCGGTGTGGTCTATCTTTAGATACTCGGGTCATCCATATGGTGTATCAAGATATCGATATCTTGATGACAATGAATTGAGGGTCACTACTGCATATGTGTTACTGAATTGTAAGGAGGTGAAGCCGTACCTCGAGTAAGTGCAATAACACCTATTTTCTTTATAAACTCTACGATAATAATAATATTTTTCTTATTTTATACTAAACTCATCAAGTTTATGCTCCATCGACCTCTATCTATATCTTGTAGTTTGTTTGTCGACCTCTATCTATATCTTGTAGTTTGTTTGTTGATGAAGTGCGGATGCATGAACCCAATATACAGATTTCAGACCTGGATGTCTACATTGAGAATAACTTTGAGACATGGCTTAGAAACTATGTAAGTTATCTACACTTAAATTTTACCCATATTTAGCTTTTGAAGGGTAACACATATTCATAGTATCACTATGTGTAACTCAGTGACTGATGTTCGTAACACTATCACGGATCGCTTCTTGTGGGATGTTGCATGCGGGCCATCCCGGCGTGTTGAGAGTTGGCCTGTTTACTTCATAAATGGGTACAAGTTCTACATTAGCGACTGGGGTTGCGACAAAGCAACATTTAACAGTGGAGTATGTATAAGGACTTCAGGATCAAGTGAGGTTGAATGTGATTTTTATGGGGTGTTAGAAGAAATCATTTAACTTGAATATCCTGGCTGGCCACACAAAAATGTTGTATTGTTTCGGTGTACTTGGTTTGACCCTACTCCAGATCATGGCACTCGGGTTCATAAACAATATAGTATAGTTGAGGTTCGTGATGGGCGCCGATATGGGAAATTTGACCCGTTCATTCTTGCATCCCAAGCTGATCAAGTTTACTACACCCCGTACCCAACAAAGTCACGTGAAAAAATGGGTTGGTTAGCGGTTTTGAAAATAAAACCTAGACGCATCGTTCATAATAATGTAAATGATGTCGAAGATGCATTTCAGGAAGAATTATTGGCCGGTGTGAACAGGTCTCCCATAATTATGGATGACCCAATCGACAATTTAGCTGAAACAGGAGTATGGGAAGCTGTAGAGGATGACATGCCAATCAGGGAAGAAACTTTGCAACATGACGATGAATTTGACAATGAGGAGTCCCTTGAAAGAAGTGATGAAGAAGATGAATTTGAATATGGGGATACTGATAGTGGCGAATCAGAGACAGAAACTGAGGACGATGTAGTCCATTGACAATAATGTAAACGTGCAATTACTTATAAAATGTAATGTGAATGTGGAATAACTTTTAATATGTAAATATTAAGTCGAACTTCAAAGTGGTAAGTGCAATATCACATAGCAAGATTTTTTTGAATTGTGTATGTTATTTTTGTAAACTGTTGTATGGGTTTTTAAAATAATGCAGATGCCACCTAAAGAAGATGTGACGTATACACGTCGGCCAGGGAAAGGCCTATTTCAGCAGATGAAAGAAGTATTAGCAGAACCAATTGCTAGACATGAAAGGGTAGGCCAATCGCATTCCCGTCATTCAGATTCACAACCCTCAACAGAACAAACAACTGTTCCACATCTTCACCCTCGCACAGGTGATATTCACATTGCTCCAGTCGGCCGTAGTGCTAGTCGATCTACTCCGGCCCCTGTAGTTTCACCTGATGGTGGGAATTCCAATGGTCAGTCAGCGGTATCCCAAGCCCCGATTCAGGCGCGCTTACGGATAAGACCTCACGGAAACACGTAAGTAATGCACCCTTTTGAACCATAATAGTTTATTTAACATCAAGTATGTGAAGTCCCAGTAAAATGACAATAATTAATTGTGTCGAAACATGCACTTCATGTAGCTTCCTTCCATCAAGAGCAACACGGTTGGTGACTAGATGCTTCACCACACACTTCAAGGGACATCATGACTGGACGAGCGCAAGCATGGCAGATATTCAAGCGTGGTGGCGCGTATTTGAGGTTTGCACTTTCTTCGCACTATTTCAACTTTATCAACCATGTTGCCAACTATGCGATGCAATATATTTTTTTTATAATAACGTGTAGGGATTATGTGAGTGGGATCCAGCTGACCATAATGAGGTCTATCGCGTTTGGCATATGATGGCGGCGAGTCATTACCGATACACACTGGGTGACATCCGGCGGGAGAAAAATCCGGAAAAACGGCGAGCAAGGGCATCTTTTATGACCGACGCACAGTATGCAGAATTTGAGGAATGGTGGGCGTCAACGGAGTTTCTCGAGAAAAGTGCAAGGGGGAAGACAATGCGATCTTCATCATCGCAGTCATCTAACTCAACAGAAGCATCAAGTGCTACTTATGCAGAAGGTTTGGTTTCAATAACTGAACACTGAGAACGAATGATAAAATTATGATAAACTGTTAATTCAAATTCAACTTATTTACTTTGTAAAAAGATTAATGTTAGGACGTTTCCAATGTAGCGTGAAAAAGATCCGGAGAAAAGGGACCCTGGCTTGTTCAAGGTGATGCAGCAAACTTTCAAGAAAAAAAGCGGGGAATACGTTAACAGGCGCACTGAAGAAGTTGCGGTAATTATCATGCTATAGAATTACAGCCATAATTTCTGATCTTAATACTAATAACTTATCGTTACTCTTTATGTAGACAATAATAAATGCTGAGATTAAGGAAGCAACGCAGCAGCCGGATGAGGATGGTGGCGCACCTGACATAGATGAGGTTGCGATTATTAGTGCAGCTGCGGGGGCAGGAAAAAAGGCCGTGTATTTGGACTTGGATCAGAACAACATGTTGTGCCTGGACGACGACGACCAGCGCTTACGCATGCTGGCCATGTTGATGTCACACAGACTCCGAAGTTCACTCAACAAGTACAGCAAGTCGTAGCAGAGCAAACTGCACAACAAGCATCACATTATGAGTGGAAGCTAGAGCGTCTGAAGAGGAGACAACGGATTGAGCTCGAGTACATATGTAACTCAATTGGCATTCCACTGCCCGCGCCTCCTACAGATGATGATGATGATGACTCGGGATCGGATTAAGAATATATCAGGTATATCATGCTACTATGTGTGTTTATTAACAAGCAAACATTTAGTTGGAGAATGAAACCATGTAATTTCTACTATAAATGCTTATGTGTGGATTTAGTTAGTACATTTATATAATGACGTAGTAATTTGAATTGTTAATGTTTTTATGTCGTTTAATATATATTGTTATGTAATTGTAGAAAAAAATTTGACTACAGTACTAATAATTATCTAGAATATAATAGGTTAACGTTTAAAGCAAACAATCAATTCGAATGAACAGTGCAATAAATGAAAAAATAATTCGAAACGGAAAGTAAACTATGGCCAAATTTTCAATTGCTTTTTCCAACTGCCCCATTTTCCAACTGCTTAAGGGAAAATTTTCCAACTGCTTGAGGCAGTTGGAAAATTTTCCAACAGCCAACTGAAGGCAGTTGGAACAACAAAAAAAAAAAAAATTACTACAGCCGTTGGAAATTCTCCAACTGCTTATTTTCCAACGGCTGACAGTTGGAAATTCCAACTGCTAAAACCTGGGCCGTTGGAAGTAAAACTTCCAACGAATGGATTTCCAACTGACTATTTTCCAACTGCCAGCCGTTGGAAACAGTAAATTTTCCAACGGCAGTTGGAAATGGCAGCAGTTGGAAATTAAGGTTTTTTTAGTAGTGTATATGCAACTATCTATCCGTTAAAATTGCATTAACTTGACTTAAAAAGTGAAAAGTTGAGAAAAATGTAAGTTTTAATTCCAAGTTTTCTTTATCTAATACTCTGCCCCTATATAAGTTTTAAATATATTATTTTTACCATTTTTTTCACTCCAAAAAACTCCAATATCATTCAACAATCTTCACCCTTTCTTCATTAAAAGTTTATATCCACTATATCACAATCTAAGTGATGCTTTAAAAAATCTCCTTAGAACAACCTTGACGCAAATTCGGCTTTTTATAGATGCAAGTGAAAAGAAATCCAAAGGTGCTATAGTTTTAGGATAAATTGGTTCAATTGGTATTTTAGTGTATACTCTCTTGGCCCTCTCGTAACATTGAGGAAGGTGGAAATTTAGAAGGTTGAAAATTATTATGATGTTTGCAAAAGTGCTAGAAAATTTGACTCATTTACATGTTATTCCAACTATTTACGAATAGCTAATATATCAAAACTTGAATATATTTAAAGATCGGATGTTTAATCTAATTAGTGGAATTGCTATAATTCTCTGTGGAAACAGAAAATTCTTAATATTTAACAGATAATGAATTCAATTCACAATTAAAAATCTATTTATTTGCCTGAAATTTGACATGATGTTAAAAAGTTGACCAGATTCGCAAAAATGTTCTTATCTCCTATAATTTAAGCTTCTGACAAATTGCGTATAGAGGAATTTGCTTCCCAAAATATATCTTACACATCTTCAGTACGCAGATGATTTTTTTTAAGGGAGTTTGTGTTGAACATACTTAAGAAATTTTAATTTTAAAATTAAACAAAATTTGATTTAAAGTTGTGGCTAATTTTTGGCTTATGTGGATTTCAAAGAAATATTTCATACGTTTGGAAGAGAAAAATGAAGGAAATAACTGTATGAATATGTGTACGTGTATTAGCAAAACTAACATAGATGTTTCACTAACATATCAGAAAACTAATTTAAATGGAGTCGATTTTTCTTAATTTGATTTGCGAGTAGCTCATATCTCGAGCCTCGGTTTGTTAAATACACTTGCCTTTAATTTTTTTGCTGATTAAATCTAGAACACATATTAATGACTTTGAAGATTTAGTTTCATAGAGAAAGGGGGTTTGGGTGTGAACACAAAATCACCGACTTACCAGCTCAATTCAACGTTTGGAGCCTAATTTGACACGAAAAATTACGGATTTATGGTCAGGAAGAAATTCCATATATTCCTTGATGATACTTGAAGTTTAAATCTCATGATAATTATTTAGAATTGACATATTAATGACTTTGAAATATATATATATATATATAATACTAGTAAATACACGTGCGTTGCACATGAATAAAAATACTAAATCATTTTTCACTCAAATAATAATAATTCTAATTGTTTTTTTTAAATAAATAGTAGCAATAATGATTTTACTTTTTTTTAGTTATAGATATTTTTCTTATTAGTTTTTTTATATTTTTATATAGTTTTTTTATTATAATATTTCATCATAACTATCATCATTTGTGTCATCCATTATAAAAATATTGCTCATTGTATTTGATTTTTATTTCTAAAACTCATAATAATAATAATAATAATAATAATAATAATAATACAATGCATAATATGCTACAGGTAATACTGGTTGTAAAAAAAATGATAGAATTTTTTTCTATTTATGATGGTAGAGTAATTATAAAAATTCTTCTTCCAACTTTTAATATCTTATCAAATATTTCAAATTTTCTCCTCTCAATGTGAAATTTAAAATTAGTAGTGTACAATTTGTTTAGAAAGGATCTCAATTTAATGGACATAATGGTATTGTGTATTTATAAATTTTATTAAAAGCTAAATTAGTAAATTTTATCTTCATCTATATAATTTAGATTCAAAAAGCTAATAATTAAAATAAAGATCTTATATTAGCTGGCTCAAACAATTAAAAAAATTTACCATTAATATATTAGCATAACTTTGACTTTTTAAAGAGATATAAGCTAAGTTTTTAATAAATATTTTTAGATTTTGTTTAAAATAGGAAAAAAAATGTATGCTAAGTCCACAAGTGGGACATTCAATAAGAAACTCAAGAAAAAATAAATTTTGTTTAATAAGCATGACACAAATATGGGTCATGATGTCAAAGTATAAGTAACTGTACATTACTAAAAAAAACTTAATTATATGACTCTTGACTTCTAATAAGAAATACGTTCAACCTAAGGTTTTAAATTTACACTTACCCTCTATTTTATGGTCTAGTCAATTTGAAAGTTCAAAATATCAAAGTCAAATTTTTTATTTTTTTTAATCTTTTTTAGGTAATTAATGCTTATACATTAATTTAGAAACTATACTTACATCACTAAAATTTAAAAACCCAGCCTTACAATTGTTCTTATAATATAATTAGTCAACCACGCGAAAATAGACTCCTTCAAATAAAATAGGTGCCTAGTACCTAAAAGGAAAACTAATAACTTATAATTTAAGATTTAGTCACTTTATATCTTTGCAATTTTTATTATATATGAATATACAAATACATATATATTGATTTTAAATTGCACTTTTTGGTTCTAATAAAAATATTTAAAATTTAAAAATAAATAAATTGATAAACATCAGGTTTTAGGAATGTTTAATAGTCATAAAAATTAAACACATGTTTTTTTATAAAATTTTAAATTTAATGGGATTTTTCAATTTTTTCCATTAAAAAAAAACTTATAGAAAACATATAAAACACTCACCAATTTTTTATTTTTATTTTTCAATTACTAATATTATTTTCCTAATATAAAGAATTTTTAAATGGTACAGATGTGTTTAAATTTTAAATATTACAAGTACATTAAAATTTTGATTAATCATATAAATAAAAAAATATTAACGTAGCAAACCTGATAGAACAATAATATTTTTCAAAAAATTAAAAAATTTTAAGATATGTTTTATATTTGAAGATTTTTTTGTATCAATGTCAAATGTGAAAGTATAGAAATTCAGAATTTTGACAATGAAAAAAATGATAAAGTCACAACGAAATTATATTTTAGATAAAAATTAAAAAAAAATTAACCAAATACGTAGAGTAATTGTTGGGAACTTTTTTGTTATAAAAAAATTTATTATATGTCATCATAAGAATGCTCCAATTTCTTTCTTTGTCATATAATCCAAAACCTGCACTTAGAACCTAAAACTATGCACTGTAATTATAAATTTTGAACGTATAAAGCTCCACATTTCTCTCCTTATTATACTTAATCTCACATAAAATAAAAATTTATAATCACAACATAAAATTATTAACTTCTTCTTTTAACAATGCCAAAACTGCTTTCAGGCTATGGGCCTCAACCATAAAATATGATATTCAATTAAAAATTACTTCTAATTTGATAAAACTTGTAAGATTTGATTAGTTATAAAAAATAAAAAATAACAAAAAATTTTAATATTAATTAGTATCGAAAAATAGTTAGTTTCTAAGAATAAAAATTTGCATAAAAACATTAAAAAGGATGACCGTGCAGAAAAATAATTGTTCTATTTTTTTCAATATTTTAAAAAATTGGGAAATATAAAAAACAATTTCTTCCAAAATTCACTTTAATATAATATTAGAAACTAATTCTAATATAAAAATAAATTTTTTGCCTAAAACTTTTCTAAATGACCTTTGTTACAATGATAATTTATTTTATTTTTTTCATAATAGGTGCTTTAGTCATACTTGAATTATATTATTGCTCTAAGATGGACCAAACATGTAAAATTTCATATAGTTTATATTCATCCAAGTTGCATAAAATTAATTGACAAAACTTTTATTTTCAAAGATATTTATGTAGTGGAACAAATTTAGGCTATATTTTTTAATTTGAAATTTTAATTTTTATAAAAAAATTTATTGTACTCAAAATATTATTTGATAGTAATATAGAACCAAGGGAGCATGCTTGATGCAAAAAAAGAAAAAACCTTTAGTGGCAATCTATGAGTCTTAGCCATGAAAAATAATATTAAAGCAAAACAAAATTTGTATATAATACTTGATTCTATAATTTAGAATTACGTGTGGGCAAGTTTTAGCAAAAAAATAATAATAAAATTTAGTGTCAACTTAAAGGTCTCTTTTTGTGTTCTAGTACTAATATAACTTTAATGAAAAATTTGGGTTTCATTAACAGAAAAAAATAACTTATAATGTAAGAGATAACCATGTCAAAAAAATAATTCTTCTAATTTTTCCACTATTTTAAAACATTGAAAAATATAAAAAAATTGTGTTGTGAAAAGTCTCCTTATTATAATATAAGCAAATAATTCTAATAACAAATAAATTTTTTTCCCTAAATTTTTTTCCAATGCCCTTTGCTAATATGATAATTTTTTTATTTTTTTCATAATAGGTACTTGAGTTATACTTGAATTATATTATTGCCCTAAGATGGACCAAATATGTTAACTTTCTTATAGTATATATTCATCCAACTTGAATAAAAAATTAATAGACAATTTTATATTTAAAGACATTTTTATTGTAGAACGAACTTAGGTCTTAATTGTTAAATTGAAATTTTAATTTTTACAAAACATTTTTTATACTCAAATATTATTTGATAGTAATATGGAACCAAGGATACCATGTTTGAGGTAAAAAAAAAAAAAATAAAAACAGAAAGAAAAAAAATACTTTCTTTAGTGGCAATCTCTAGAGTTTTAGCCATTAAATGTAAGATTAATGCAAAAGAAAATTTAATGCACAAGAATAATGGAAGGCACACCTGATTCTGTAACTTAAAAAATCAAGCATGGGAAAGTTTGTAAAAAAAAATAAAAAATAAAATTTAGTGGTAACTTAAGAGTTTTTTTTAGTGTTATAGTGCTAATATAACTTCAATCAAATAAATAATGATATAATTAGGTTTCATTAAAAGAATAAAACAACTTATAGTATAAAGGCTAAAATGGTCATTCACCATTTGTTTGGTTTCGGGTAAAAAGGTTGTAAAAAATAAAAATAAGCCATCTTGAATTAAGTTAACTTGGGTTAAAATGAATTGGGCATAAATTTTAAATAAATGTTTTGAATTTTTATTCAAAATATAAGAAAAATAAAAAAGACAACCCATCCCTAAGGTTTCAAAATCTACACTTACCCTCTATTTTATAGCTAAGTCAATGTGATTGTTCCAAAAATAGTGGTTCAGTCTGGTATACCTTTTTATCCTGTTGGACAATTAATGCCTTTCAATTAATTTAGAAATTTTACTTTCATCACTTAGGTTTAAAAATCTAGTCTTACTCATTATTCTTATAATATAATAAGTCAACCATAAGAAAAAGACTTACAGAAAATATAGAAAATAATCAAAGATTTTTTTCCTTTTCATAATTTTAGTGATAGGTAATGTAATAACCCTGGAAATTAAGAAAAAGAAAATTATGAAAATTACCCTAAATGAAAAAAAAAAAACATTAACATTTTTTTCCTCAAGGGTATTTTTATAATTTCACCTATCATTTTAGAAAATCAATGTAAACCTACGAATCTTATTCCTTAGATAATTCCTTCAGTAGTCATTAAGTCAAATTTCAAGCAAAAAGCTCAAAGTCATTTTATTTAGGTTAGGACATTTTTGTCATTTTCAATTGAGCATCGAATAGAAAATCTGGGAGCACCATTGGATTCTTCTCACAAAAATGAGTCAAAAGAAATTTGCCTCAATTTTGAATTCGTTTGCTTAGGTTTCCAAAATTTAGCTTATGTATGTGCACGGTTTAAACCGGGTTCGTGCTTTTGTTACATAGAATAATTTCCTAACAAACCCTAATCCCTTTTCCTTGAAAAAGAAAAAAACAACAACAAACAAAACCTACAACCACATGCCCCCCTAGAATTTTGGCTTTTAAATCAATCCAATTTAATTTACTTATTTATCTATATTTTCTTTATTTTAATTACCTTCGTTATTACTCTATTATAATTCTCTCTCTCTCTTTTGTTTTATTCTTTTGCCGTATCTCAACCTAGGTTAAGAAATTGGTAGCCTCTAGAAAAATAAAATACCTAGGCTAATTCTTTCTCTTCTCTGATTCTTTTCGTTCACATAGTCGTCACAATAACAAAAAATTATAGCCATGACCGCCATTCTCCAATTTACCAAACTTGCCACTTTCTTCTAGCCTTGGCCACATTTTGCTCTCTTAGTCCTTTCTTTCAATTAGATAGCCTCATCATTCCTCCATTGCTCCTGGTCTTGCTTGTTAAAGTGAAGAAGAAGGCATCACACTAAAGGATCATCATCGTACTCTCCACTCTGCTGCCGGCTTGATCGCGTTCTTTGTTGAATCAGTGTAAGCCAGCCCTTTGGGCTTTATTTTCCTATCGTCCAAGCAATTTTAAATGTTATTTAATTCCCTATTATTGCTTAGGCTTATTAAGTTGAAGGGAAATCTCATTCGGACACCAAAAGCAATCCTACGCGTATCGACAATCCCAAATTCATTCGTGTGAGTCTAAATTCTTTGGTATTAATTTTTATTCCAACACCTAAATACTTTTTTTTTTTTGTTCTATATTTCATTTCTAGGTTTTTCTTGTTCAAAATTCTAAGCTTGTGCATTCGTTTCCAATGCGATCAAACCCCTACTTGCACCTAAGCCCCAGTAAGCCACTGTAATCTTTTTGGAATTATTTTTTATTGAAGATTTCAAACCTCACAGCCCTATTAAGTCCATTATCTTTGTTGTCCAAATTGTTGCAGTGGCCTAGGAAATCCTTACTTAAGGGTTTAGTGCTTCTTTGGACTATTGGAGTCTAAAAGATCCCAAAAACACATCCGTAATCAAAATTGAATTTTGTTCTTCCAAATTTAGTTTTCACAGCCACTAAATTAGCTTATAACTCAATGTGTTGGCTGCTGTAATTTTAGGATCGATATCAAGAAAGCTCCCGACACGATCTGAGTAGATATGAGGCCACTAGAGACAACCCAATACCCTTTTTGCCCACTAAGTAAAATTTTGGCCTAAATGTCGAATGTGAGCCTTCCAAGTACCATTTAGGAAATTTTCAAATTTTAGTATATTTTGTAATTTTCTACCTTACTAACATTTTGTATGACCGTTCTAAGAAATGCCCTATTTCACCGTGTTATTCTGTACTAGGTAAAGAGGAAGAACGGGTTAGTTCTCATGGGCCCTCTTAGGCCCAAAATAAGCATCAACCCGAATAATAAATTCTAAATAAACAAATAGGCTAAATAAAATCTTTCAATGCATAGGCAACATAGGTAGGGTAATTAATTAGTTTTTCTAGAATTTTATTTTATTTTATTTTATTTTAGTTCTCTTCCATTGAGATGTAATTTTGGTTGGTTGGTTGCATGGTTATAATAATGTGATATATGATGTATGTTTGACGTTAGTATTATACTAGGACCCTTTGTACCAAGCACTAAGTTAGAAGTATATTAGTACCGCTTAAATAAACCCGCTAGTGCCAAGTTTAGTGTAGGTAAGACAAACATCGCTAGTACCATGATTAGGGCTGACTAGCTGGCTAGTTGCATGATGAGGTTGAAAGCAACCGTTAGTGGCAAGCTAGGGCCATAATAAATTACTATAAGCCAGTAGATAAAGGATTATGAGAGTAAATGCTAAATGACAAACTTAGAAAAAATTCACAAGAAAGGAGATGAATATTAATCATAAATACACTTAAAAATACATCATTGATTGTCATGTCATCATGGAACACTAAGCTAAGATAACAAGATAAAAGAAATAGAATGTATTAGAATCACAACACTTTACTAAAAAGGGTTAAAATGAAATAAGCTACAGTCATGCATTAATTGGCTGTTGTATATGATTGATGTTTGTCATGCACAAGACTGTATTAAGTAAAAGATTTGAGGACTAAGATAAAACATAATGCAATCAAGGTTGGTGACAGACCATATATACATGACCTGACGAGCTGTCAATTTAGAAGAAAGGTTCGAAACGGACGATTCAAACCTGAGAGGTACGTTAGGGTGATGGCGGATCATCCCTAGTCATAACCTGATATTAATATAGAGTATGGAGATATGATTTGCACGCTGTCGAACCATAGCTAGCGAGGCACCATGGTTATGGCTGATATCACAAAAAGCTATACCTCGGCATAGGTATCCCAAAATGCTCTCACTTGGTGGCATCCTTAGTAGCACTGCCTAAGAGTTATCCCGAAAGTGGGTTATATATACACTCAGCACCCTAGGTTCATCCGACGGCATTCAAGAATTAGATTAAATGATTCATCAATAAGATATGATTTAATCAGTAAAACGAGTTATGCATATGCATATTAGTTCAAGCATGTTAGTAGGACTTCAATATTGTTGTTGTGATGTTGTATGAAATTATTCTTTAATTAAATTCCTATAACTTAAAGTTTATTATTCATTGTTGTTTATTGTAAAAATATTAAGACCCATGTGATGGGTCTGATACTTCCCCCTTACTGAACGAGTTATGCTCAACCTCTTATTCTAGCATGTTTTCTTATGTGAGTACTATGAGAAAACAGAGTACACTAAACCGTATGATGAGATTTAGGATGTTGAGCAAGCTACGTGAGGGTATGCTGTAGCCCCTCGAAAATAAAACTGGTTAGGACTGGATTTCTATTTTGTATTATTTCATTTTTAAAAGAAACATGTGATTTGTTTAAATTGGCGCATTATTCATTTGTTAGTTTTCCTAGGATTGTCACTTAATTACTCTGATTTCATTTAATACTTTTATTATTTGGAAAATAGATTCAAAGAAAAATATTTTACCTATTATTTCTTAAATTATTTTTAATTAGTTGCTTAATAACTTTAGGAAATTAAGACATTTTTCAAAATTAAGATTTATAAAAATTGGGGGTGTTATAGTTTTTAGTAACACCTCTATATCCCATAAGGGTGAATTGTGGGAAGCCTTATATGGATATATAAGCTCCAGTTCCAGAACAAAAGCACCTAGTGCTTATCCTTTTCATGAAGGATAGCCCATATGGTATGGGCAGATGTTCCGTTGATCCGTTCTGGACTTAGGTTGTTACAGATGGTATTAGAGCTGATTCGAGACCATGATGGTGTGGCATAGTGGGTGTGTACATGTATCATCTACTAGGACTGATCTTATATTTAAAAGGCTACTTGGCCAAGGGCTAAAAAATCTATTAGAGAGGTTACTTGGTCCGGAAAACTAAGTAATCCGATTAACCCCAATGAGGACATTGGGCACATAAGAAGGGGAGTTTGTAACACCTCCATATCCTACATGCGTGAATTGTGGGAAGCCTTATATGGATATATAGTCTCCAGTTTCCGAACAAAAGAACATAAAGGATAGGCTATGTGGTGAGGACAACTGTTCTATTGATCCCTTCTGGACTTGGGTCGTTACAAGTAATGACAAATTTGATTCTCATTCAAAGAGGGAAATAGAATATAACTTAAGGATAAAAAGGTCGTCTACCATTTTTATGTATTTATATTTTTTATGAGTTCTATTAGATTTAAAACATTGATTTCAAAAAGACATTTTTATAAGATTTTTAAAAATTTTAAGTTCCAATTATAGCACTTTATTCAAGTTTAAAAGTACAAAAAATTGACAATTTGTGTTTAAGGACATTTGGAAAAAATCTATGTAAATTAATTCAAGACATATTTATTGTAAAAGTTTAACTTACTATGACAATTTAATTTTTTTTTTTCGCCATTAAAAGTTATACTTAATATATAACTTTAAGTAAATGTACTAAAGTTAAAAAATATAATCACATTGTAGATTTCTTTTATTTTGTTTTTAAAAAAAGTATACATATGACTTCCATTTTTTTCTCTTTCCCTTTTAAAGACATAGTGCTAATTATACCTCTAATACATATACAATTTGGGTCTCATTGACAAAACAAGACACTTAAAACTTGCAATCACAACATAAAATTTTTAACTTCATCTCTTAACAACTCCAAGACTACTTTTAGATTATGAGCCTTGAACATAAAATATAATATTCAACAAAAAATTATTCCAAATCTTTATATTATTTAGTATAAAAAATAGTTAATTGCTAAGAATAAAAATTCATCAGCTAAATTATACAATATGTCCTTAAAGTATCCTTATTTTGCATATTTATCATTGCACTATTGATCATTACAAAAGTAAGTTTAAAGTAATGTTTTGTAGTAAAACTACCTCTCCATCCGTTAGTGTTGACATTTTAAGGTTAGTGCTAAAAATAAAACATCATTAGAGATAGTTATAAGTAAAATATGTTGATCTTTATTATGTTGGATGCTTTAATTTGGAATGGGTATGTAAAAATTTTTTTATTTTTTATTTTTTATTCTATTTTTTCAGTTATTCTTTGCTATTTGAGGGGTTACCTGTCACGAGTTTTATTCAATGGGTCTTGTATCCATATTGCTAGAGTTCAAAGGCTCATTCTAAATTTGCTATTGAATTTCCATAAACACTAACTGACGGAGGCATAGGTTTGATACAAATATTACTTTAATCCTATATTTGCAATGTTCAATAGTTCATATATAGATATGCAAAATTGGTTATAGTTTAACAACACATCAAGTAATTTAGCTAAATTTGTCTTACAATCCTAAAAGGGATGGCCATACAAGAAAAGTAATTCTTATAATATTTCTAATATTTTTAAGCATTACAAAATGTAAAAAGAAAAAGTTGTTAAAGGTCCCCTTATATTTAGTAACTAATTCTAGAAGCCAAGGAATTTTTTCACTTTTTTTTAATTTTTTTTTTATAATAGGTGCTTGAGTCATACTTGAATTATATAATTACTTTAAGCAAGACCAGAAATATAACTTTTGTAGTATATATTCATCCAAGTATGCTTGAACTAATATGCATATGCAAAATTCCTTTTGCCAATTAAATCATATCTTATTGACCAATCATTTAATATAATACTTGAATGCCGTCGGATGAACCTAGGGTGTTGAGTGTGTACATCACCCACTCTCGTGATAACTCTTAGGCAATGTCACTAAAGATGCCACCAAGTCAGAGCCTCTCGAGATTTCTACACCGAGGTAGAGTCTTTTATGATACCAATCATAAGCATAGTCCCCTGCCAGCTATGATCTAGCAGCGCACAAATCATATCTGCATACTCCATATCAATATCGGGTTATGACTAGGGACAGCCCGCTACCACCCTAACATGCCTCACAGGTTCGAATCGTCCGTTTTGAATTTTTCTTCTAAATTTACGGCTCGTCACGTCATACAGATATGGTCCATCACCAACCTTGCATGCCTCGTGTTTTATCTCACTACTCAAATCTTTTACTCAGTGCAATATTGTATATGACAAATATCAATCATATGCAACAACCAATTGATGCATGACCATAGCTCATTTTATTTTAGCCTTTTTCAGTAGAGTACCATGATTTTAGTACATCATATTTGTTTTATCTTGTTATCTTAGCTTAGTGTTACATGATGATATGACCATCAATGATATCTTTTTAAGTGTATTTCTGATAAATGTTCATCTCCTCTCTCATGAATTCTTTCTAAGTTTGTCATTTTAATCCTTTATCTACCAGCTTATAGTAATTTATTATGACCCTAACATGGCACTAATGGTTGCTTTCAATCTTATCACGTTGCTAGCGAGCTTGTTAACCCTAAACATGGTACTAGCGGTGTTTGTCTTACTGGCCTTAAACATGATACTAACGGATTTATTCAAGCGGTCTTAACATATTTCTAATTTAATTCTTGTTACAAATGGTCCTAGTATGATACTAGTGCCAAACATATATTATATATCACAACATTATAACCATACAACCAACCAACTAAAATTATATCTCATTGGAAAAGAACTAAAGTAAAATAGAATAAAATAAAAATAAAATTCTAGAAAAACTAATTAATTACCCTACTCATGTTGCCCACACATTTAAATATTTTGTTTAGCCCAATTATTTACTTAGAATTTATTATTTGGGTTGATGCTCATTTTAGGCTTAAGAGGGCCCACGAGAACTAACCCGCTTTTCCCCTTTACTTAGTATGGAAAACACGGTGAATCGGGGTAATTTCTTAGAACGGCCCTATGAAATTTTAATAAGGTAGAAAATTAGAAATATATACTAAAAATTGAAAATTTCCTGAATGGTACTTGGAAGGTTTATATTCTTGGCATTTAAGCCGAAATTTTGCCTAGTGAGCAAAAAGGGTCTTGGGGTGTCCCCCGTGGCGTCGTGTCTATTCGGAATCGTGTCGGGAGCCTTCTTAATATTGATCCTAAAAATTACAGCGGCCACATACTAAGTTTTATGCTCATTTAATGGCTGTAAAAACTGGTCTTAGAAGAAAAATTTTTTTATTTTGGTTACCGATGTGTTTTCGGTATCTCTGGCACTTTGAGAGTCCAAAGAAGCGCCAAACCTTCAAGTAAGGATTTTCTAACCCTTTGTAACAACATGGACAGCAAAGATAAGATAATTGTTAGGGCTGTAAGATTTGAAATTGGCAGCCAAAAGAATTTTAAAAAGGCTACGGTGGCTTACCGAGGATTAGGAGCAAGTATGAACCCGATTGCTCCTGAAATGAGTGCAATAACCCAAAACTTGGATTAACAATGATCTACCACGAATTTACAGCAAAAATATAAGGCCTTTAGGTGCTGGAAGAAAAGAAAAAAAATTAAAAGAGTAATATCGAAGAATTTTGGCTCACGTGAATCCAATCAGGATCGTCAGTACTCATAGGATCGCTTTTGGTGTCCGAATGTGGTTTCCCTTCAACTTACTGAACCTAAGCAACAAAAGCAAATTAAATTAAATAAAAATAAATAAATAAAATTGCTTGGATGATGGAGAAATAAAGCCCAATGGCTGGACTTACAACGGTTTGACAAAGAGCACAATCGAGATGACAACAATACACAATGGTGTGATGATGATTCTTCCAGTGCAATGACTTCTCCTCTCCAAAGAGCAAAACCAGCAATATTAGATCGGTTAAATGGCTATGTAGATGGAGTAAGAGAATGCCGGAAAGAAATATAGTAAAAAATATTAGAAACTAATTCGTGCGGCAAAAGTAAGATTAATGGCCATGGCGTCGGCTTTGGGTGGTGTGGCTTGGCGGCTGGAGAGAGAAAAAATACTTGAAGGCAACAAAATGAATATGCCTAGGTTTTGTTTTCCGGAGGAAGTTTCGGATCCTAAATTAGTTATAATTACGGGGAGAAGGGAAGAAATAAAAAATAAGGTTAATGGGATAATGGCAATATTAGTCAAATAAGAAAAAGGTAAGTAGATTAAATAGGTTTAATTTGAAAAAGAAAAAAGAATATATATATATATATATAGTCAGTCATGCGGCAGGAAGTTATATTTTTATATTAAAATAGAGATTAGTTAAAACCTAAGCAAATGAATTCAGAATTGAGTGAGGTAAATTTTTTTTGACTCATTTTTGTGAGAATAATATAATGGTGCTCCTAGATTTTCCATTCGATACTTGGTTAGAAATGACAAAAATGCCCTTAGCCTAAAGAAAATGGCTTTGAACTTCCGGATTGGAATTTGACTTAATGACCACTAAAGAAATTATTTAAGGATCGAGATTTTTAATTTTATGTTAATTTTCTAAATTGGTGGCTAAAATTACAAAAATACCCTTGAGGTTAAAAGGGTAATTTTTACATTTAAGGTAATTTGGAAAATTTCTTTTTCTTAATATTTTTTTTAGGGTTATTACAGATTCCATGTGGCAATGGACCAAAGTAAAATGTTTTTAATGAGTTTAGGAGCAAAATAAAAAAATTAATAGGTTAGAGACTAAAACAATATGATATTTAAAGTTAAGGGGACTGCCTATAAAGTTTACTTACCTAGCAAATAATAACTATAGAAATTCAATAAGCTTTTATGGAGTGTAATCGTGATTGAGGAAATATTCTTTAGGATATAAAAATTAGAACAAATATTTTTTAGAAGTATAATATGTGATTTCATTTAGAAAGGAACTAAATTAAAATGTGTTTAATACGTTTAAGATCAAATTAAATGATTAATAAGTTAGGAACTAAAATATTGGTGGATTTATGATGGGGGGCAATGACAGCAATTGCCCCAACTAATATTTTGTAAACCTTTGTTATATGCATGTTATTTTAAACCATATTTCCTTAATTTGTCAGTTTCCCATAAATGCTCTCATAAAAACTTCAACGTGTGTAAGTAACAATTATTTAGATGAGTCCTTATCTTGTCATTTTACTTTTAGTTGTTAATCAGTAAGTAAAAGTTTAAGTACTAACTTGTAGTTAACAGGTGATCGTCTTAAACACTTCTCCTGAGACATAGTATCCTTTGTCTTACTCATCCAATCCTCTTGCTTTCGGGCGCTGTTAACATATAATTATTTACTTTATATCTTCAACTCAGTTAATTTCCATTTATTGTTCAAAATCTTATAAATTCTTAGAGTAATAGTATTGTATAGGTTATTCATTTTACTTGTTTTCATTTTCTTTTCTTATCTTTCATTGTCTAATTTTCTTTTGATTTAGGTTTAAATTTGTAATTACATGTGTTTCATTAATATTTATGCAATTTTTTTATATGTTTGTGAGATATTCAATTTATCTATAAGATACGTCAATTTTTTTTCATTAATATTGGTTGATGAATAGATCAATATTTGACTTTTGAACAATTGTCAGTTGTTGTAACCCAGACTGCAACTCTGGTCTATCTGGTTGTTCTTACTGTGTTCTAGACCCTTAGTTGTCTTTAACTAATTAGTTATGTGAATTGTAAACTGAAGTAAACAAATAATTGTCACCCACTCATAGAATAAATTGAATCCTACTTGGTTTAGCTTATTTAAAACCATGTTGGAATATGGTGGGAAGGAAGATATTGGATTTTTTTTTGTCAATTTATTTTACTTAAGTTAACAGATTTATTTTTATTTTTATATATTTTTTATTTTAAATTAATTTTATTTAAAAATCTATATTATGTAGATATAATCATTTATTTGAAGGTAAATTTTTATAATATTGTTAATTTTTTTTATAAATTTTTCTCTTTTAATGCATAAAATTATAAAAATTTATAAAAATTTAGTAAGATTATAAAAAATTATATTTTTAATAAATTATTATACCTATATAATGTTAATTTTTAAATGAAATTAATTCTAGACGAAAAAGAATATAAAAATAAAAATAAGTCATTTAAAATTAGTTGCTTGTGCGATGCTTATTGTGGAGAGAAAAAATTAAAATGATTAGACTTTTTTTTTTTTTTTTTTTCATTATTTGGGTTTTCCCTAAACAAAAAATGTCAGCTACAATCACCATCATACTGACATCCTGTCATCATTGATTATCATATCGATGATACAAAAATTATATTTCTGAGTTTACCTCTATAAGAAAAAAAATTCATGTATCCACTATTGAACTAAAATAACATGAAATTTAAAGTTAAGAGACTGTTTATAAAATTTACTCAATTGATATATTTATTACTAGTATTTATTGCTTTAAATCCAACACACACACACACAATATATATATAGATTTCAACATTTTGTTCACGTCATTTATTTAATAATTCATCTTGGAGATCGAAAGTGATGCGGGTAATTTTGACCCAAAAGAAAAGTTAACTAGTCTTTGCACGTCCGATGAATCGCAAAGCAGCCAACTCAACTCCGAAGATGAGTTTGGTAAACATCTCGCTCTGAATGTTTTGATGACAGAGGGAAGAAAATGACACAAAATATAATATATTTATTTTCATTTTCATCTTTATATATTTTTCAATTCCTTTCGAGGGCTTTCGATGTAATAATTAATCCAAACTTATTCAAGCATGAAATAACAAGGCACAATGAACAACCCATGTGGTATATAATTAAAAATCAAATAATGAGTATGATTGCTGTTGGGTAATCTACAAGGAGCAGAAAAACGAAAGTCGATCGCAACGCAACGATTCAATCACAAGATTTCAGATTATATAATAAATTAGTAATTCACTAAATATAAAAATATTGTAAATAAAATTTGAAACTACCAAAATAAAATATATTATAATAATTTTCGATGTGTGTTTTCATGAAGATCAACTAATTAATAGCCAAACTAGCAAGAAACTGAGAAATTAATTAAAGTGGCTATAAATATAGAGGACCCAGATCCTGGCATGCAAGCTAGCGATCTTCCTTCCATGATAAGTCTTGTAAAACATAAACTATAATCTTCCATTAGATTTATTGACAAGTGGCTTTTGTTACAGTGACGGCTCCTGGTTGTTTCCAACTGAGTGGACAAATCTGATGGCGTTGTATAAGATATATAGATGGATCGAAGTTAATTAATTAGTGTTCATGGGCTCAAGTTGATCACCACCCATCATCAAGTAGTGATTGGTTTTAGGTCCATTAAAAAAGAAAAAACTTAGTGACTTAGGTGAGCTACAAAAAGATCCTGAAGTAGTTCGGTTCAATTATCTTCACTCACCTAGTTAGCTCTCCCCTTGAAGGTGATTAGCCCTAATTCATGTTACTTAGTTTTAAATTTTCAGGTTGAAGACTTTTATTTCCCCACAAAAACTGACTTTATTTGTGTAAGTAATAAGTTATACTACATTCACACTTAATGGAAAAAATGCTTACATAGCAATAGAGATCTAATAAACCATGTAATATATCGTTAATGTTGTCTCTCCGACACCAAATATAAGGAGGATTGTCGACATAAATTCATTGCTTCCATCTAAATCGGGAAATGATTAAAAGATCTTACATGAAATTAAGTAATTAGAGTCAAGTTGGAAGTAAAACTCTATCAACAAATGGAAAAAGTGAATATTGTGATCTTTGATGTTAATGAGATGTGGCGAACCATCAATTAAATTTGTGGGATCTCGTGAATCACATGGATCCTATGTTAGTTGACAGTCTACGATACTTCATCAATATCATGAATGTCTTCTAATTAATTCAAATATAAGATAAGAAATAAAAACACAAAGATAAAAACCGAAAAATTAATCAAAATCAAACATATAGATCCGCTAACATCCCATCAACAACTACCCCCTTCTCATCAACTCATCATAAATCACAATTGCCGATCACCTTCTAACTCCCAAGAAACACATTCTAAATCCTAATGAAGCGGAGAAATAAAGAGTATCTGATAACCTTAATGGAAAAACACATTATTATGGTAAAAAAGCTATACGTGGGAAGAAAGTTGGGGAAAAGATTATTCTAAAGCAACATGAGTGTGACAAGAAAATGACAAGTATGTCCAAAATAAATAAAAAAGAAAACCAACACTTTTTATAGTGCGGGATCATTAAACTTTTGTAACATGGTAGAGCTTTTGTGTGACATTATGTCCGGCTGATATCATTATCATGGGAGACTTAATACATATACTTGTGGGATGCTTTAACTTTATTTGTCTTGGGACCGTCGAAAAAGAAACAAGCAAAAAAAAAAAAAAAAAAAAAGGGAAAAAAAAAAAAAAAAAAAAAGGGTAAAGTGCACAAAAAAATTCCAAACCTTTATTTTAAACCTAACTTGTTGTTTAATGGTCCCAATTTTTTTTTCCCATCATTACAAATTCATCCCCGCCCTAAGTTAAACTTAGTCAATATGGAAAACTAATTCACAAGGGGGGAAAATTGGTAATTTATATAGTTTATTAACTATTAAAAAATTATGGCACACACTAATTCAATGGAAACATAATTAAAGAACATTTTAAATAAATATTTAAAAATTTAATATAAGATAGTTATGTGAGAGTTAATAAATTCAAACTATTTAAAATTTTTTATAATAAATTCAAAATATGCTGGAAATTGTTTATAATTAATGGGCTATGTACGTTATCAACTTTTTTCTCCCAATAAATTAGATTTGTGTACTAAAAGTCGGTCTGCCTAGGCCAGGGTTGAATTTGAAATAAAGGAAAAACTTTTGTGACCATTAAGTAACAACTGAAATGTTATGGTGGATTTACAACCGAAATTAAATGTTTGAGATTGTTTTATGTAATTTACCCAAATAAAAGTGCTGGAGATTTATCAAATACTACCTCCGTCCCAAAAAACTTGAAACATTTGATTGGACATGGAGATTAAGGTGTATGTAATTTATGTTAATTTTTTATGTAGTAAAAGTTTAAATAATGATTAAAAAAGAAAAGATTCTTTTTTGGGTTTTGTGCAGTGAGATATTGAGTGGATATTAAAAAAAGAGTCTTTATTGGGTTTTGTGTAAAAGGATTATTTAATTGTTTAAACTTTTCCAAAAGAGGAAACGTTTTAACCTTTTGGGACATAAAAAAAAATATGTTTCAAGTAAACTGGGATGGAGATCCCAATTTTTTTTAAATGTTAGAATTTGACATGAAAATTAAGAAAGAGAAAAAAGTTTGCGTTATTTTTGTTTTTATTTTTTACTTTATATACGTAAATGAAAAATGGAAAAATAAATATTGAAATAATAATTTGAAGAATAATATGGTTAAATAATTTACTAAATATAAAAATATTATAAAAATTTGGGAATGTTGCAAAGAATGAGATATGAATTGAATAATTAACTTCTTTAGAGATTGGAAAGTAGAAAAACCTGATGTTTTATGGTTGGAGGATTTAAAAAGGTTTCTAAAGTAAAATTGTTTAAAAATTAATATTCATTGAATATAATAATATTAATATATTTTTTTCTCATGTTTCGCTTACATATAAGCAAAAAAATTTTATGGAATGAAATTTTTTCATAATTGGTTGATGCTAACATTTCGTGATGTTTAGTTTCCGATGAATATGTTTTGATTCAGATGTTATCTTTTTGTTTTTTTTTTTTTACAAAAAAAAAGCTATAAAAGAAGAAAGATGACCATCTCTTGAAAATGCTTTTCTGAGAAAAATGTTTTTCTCAGTGCACTTGTGGTATTCTGTGTCTAATTGGCGAAATTGGAGCAGAAATATTCTTGCACTGTAGTCTACCTGTCTCTCTCTCTCTAATACCCTTCTTTTGGGCTGAACAAGAGCAAAGGGTTTAGATACTCCCAACGACTTTATGCACCAGATTGGCTTCTCCTATGGCTTCCGTGGAGACGTCGATCTCAGAATAGCGACAGTGCTTAGACTAATCTTCTCAAAATACTGCCACGACCTCCTACTGGCTACCTCTCTCAAGCAAGTCTTTTCTATAGACAAGGCTGTGGATTGAACAAACGACCCCTTGCTTAAGGGCTGTTCGAGCTCTTTCCACTCAAGCAACCTCACATTAGTGACAGGCCGAAAATTCTATCAGACCCCCTCAACCCAAAAACTTAGCTCCGCCGGCGCCCGGCCAGCAGACAACCACTGTGTCTTTTTCTGCCCATTAGATTGAGGATACGTAAAGGGAAAGGAAGGCCTTGCACCCTAGCCAATGGCAAGGATGCCCTATGTTCAACAACCATTTCTACTGATGATATCTTTGCCCAACAACACAGCAATGCGGGGATCAAGAGTTTGAAGCTACGGAACACATTTCATATTTCATCATATTCCCAAGCAGCGTTTATGATAATATTATCCTTTCAAAACTTTTGACATTCATAGATGCTCAATCATCAGACATAGGACAAATCTTAGGAGACTATATCCTTTCTTCAAGGACTAACAATATCATGACGGAGAATACCTCAAAGGCTGATCACTGAATACCCCAAAATTTCAAGTACCATCATCAAAAACCATGTGGATAACCAGAATTTGTCCGGTAACGAATGCTGTGATGATCATACATGGGGTTGCCATAATCCACAGGCTTCACAGTTGGATTACGCTTTTCATCCAGCTCCTGAACTGCTCCAAATACAATCTCATTAGTTTCCTCGTGGCTTTTCTCATAATACATATGTGGAGTAGATGGTTGATACTGATGATGATGTTGGTACTTCTGCTGCTGGTGAGTATCAGCATCCCATCCTCCATAAAATGCCCGGCTTTGACGCAATTGATGCATCTTTTCTGCATCCTTGGACATAAATGCATATGTTTTTCGGGGCGTGGGGGCTCTTGAATCAATTGAAGGAGGCTCATCTTCATCAGGTATAACAAAACTCTCTTGCACAGGCCAGGTTGTTTGGGCCCTATTTTCTTGCTGTTTCTGCCTTCTAGAACCAGGAAAGACTGCTCCCAGTATGTCCAAAACCGACACCCCGGCACTAACAAAGAGCTTACTGAGAGATCCAAAAAAGGTTTCTTCTTGTTTTTCCTGTTCTTCGGTAGGAATTAAAGGTGGCCGGACAGATTTCACAGGCCTCTGATACAGTCCTGCTGTGGTGCTAATCTTCATTGGAACCTGGTCCCTCATTGACATCACAAAGACTAGTAAGAGACTGCTCAACAATTGCCACCAAAGTATCAATAATAGAGTAAATATTTCATGAGTGAAAGTAAACAAAAAACATATGCACTTTTTTAATGTTAAAGCATTCAGCCCAAATAAAGTTGGGAATAAATAATGAGGCCTCGACAAAATATAAAGCACCAAACAAACACCCTAACTGAACTTTTTTTGTTTTTTTTGGAAGTAAAAAAGAACTGACACCCTAAAAAAGCCCACTTATGTGCAAGTCATGAAATGACTAAAAGCTGACTTGGCATCTGCACCACAAAGATGAAGCTAACAAGAAGTGGACCAACAGCTTTAGTTGTAATACCTGGTTAAAGCATCAAATGAAAAACCACTTGGAAATACATGAAGGGGCGTTGCTACGATATATAGCATTAACAAATCCTTAAACTCAACCATGTGGAGCGAATGACACCACTAAACTGCATTTGAAGTGTAACTAAATACTCACATTCTGTGATGACAAATTAGAGCGCAACCTCTGCTGCAGTAAAGCCAGCAAATATCCTAGTGCCCCAGCTGCACCAAGTATTGCAACCCCTGCAACAATGGGATGTGTCATGCATACACCTAGCATACCACTAAATGATCATCTAACCCTTGTTCATGCTAGCTTACCGAAAGGAAAACCACTTCCATACTGATAAGCACAGTCATCAAAATGGAGTTGGATCTCTCTGATTACTCGATGTCCTCTGTCTATAACAAAGAGAGAGCAACTGCTCCCAACATAAACCACGTCAAAATCATTTGAAAACTTTGCATCTCCACTAGGACCATCCATGTGGCTGCCTCCTTGGCTCAACTTCCCGCCAGCGATTGTTGTTACGCCTGCAGGAAGAACAAAAAATGCATCAGGAATGATGGATTAAAATATCTAAACAGCCCAGAGCAAAAATGGCATTGTTGGACATCAGAATAAAGATGAACAGTTGTATCTTGCAAAACTCAAACAACTGCACCTAAGCTTATTTCAAATGATTCTAGTATTACTTTCAAGGATATTAAGTATGAGATGAAAAAGGTTGGCAACTACAGCTGCAGCAGCACATACACTAAGGTGGAGATGACAAAGGTCAATCTTATACGACAAATCATGTTGAGCATGAAAAAGAACTAGCAAAACCCAGATTTCACTAAAAGCTAAACAGCATGAGCACCACTGTGACCCAATAGACAAATTAAAACTTATCCAAGTTTGAGGAACCAGTAAATGAGAATGAGCTAGGAAGCCAATTGAGCTCAAGCAAGGAGACCTGAACAGGAACTAGCCACAAGAAGGCCTACCCAAGAAAACCCATAACTTAAAAGCCAACCACCTGTTAATTTTGTCGCCTATATAATATCAATTATGCAAAACATGGAATAAACTAAACCCCACAAGAACATCATTACATGAATATACCTGCATCACTTATCTTCCTAACTGCCATATTCATAGTATCAGCAACATAAATGTTTCCTCTGTCATCAACAGCTACCCCTTTGGGGTGGTTCATCTTGGCTTCCCTGTGCTTCCCATCAACATGTCCAGAGTATCCATCAGGGGAACCTGCAAGCAGCTTTGGTCTAGTATCTGCAATACCACAAAAAGTTCAAATTTACAATCATACTTGTTTTCATTAAAACTTTGATATTTGTAGAACATATGAAAGTCTGGTGAAGAGGAACATCTTCAAAAAACTAGAAGATCCAAAAAAATAAAAAATGTTTGCTTTAGATTGCTTAAGCTAGGAGAAGACACTGTTTAAGAAGACAGTATAAAGCGTTAGCTAATTTTTCACATAGGAAACAGAAGTGCCATTATGTAGAAATGAAGATTCTGATAATGCAAAAAAGAATAAAATGGTTTAATACGCTAAAAGCAATCTCAAGATGGATCTCACCTTTCAAGAAAAAAAAGCTGTCAGAGATTATGATTCAATTAGAGGGAAGGAGATGACAGAAGACGATATGGGACTACATCTTATATTTCTTCTTGATGATCAGTATAATAATTACAGTGCATACTTATAGAGAAGCAGTAACATGCTACTCCAACCAATCTCGATTAATCACTCCTCAAATCACTCAATCACTATAATCACTCTTAATCAAATTAATCACCGTAATCACACACAATTAGTGTAATTACTCAATCAATTGTATCTTCTCCATAGTTCTCTAACATCCCTCCTCAAACTCAAGGTAGTTGCGCAACAACAAACTTGAGTTTGTGAACAAAATTGAGATTGTCTTCTAGAATAAATGGAAGATATTTGAACAGCATCATTTCCTTTTGGTACATAGGACTAAGGAAGCGCAGGGGGGAGTGGGGAATTAAACCTAGGATTTTGCAGTAACCAAGCTACACTTCAACCTTTAAGCTAAAGCGTTACTTTTGATTTGAACTGCATCATGTTAGCTCACACTTCCAACTTGACAAAGATACTGGATGATGGATTGTGGAAACGAAATCTAATGAAGGGTTTCAGAAGGACCTTGCTATTCAATTGAGACCCTGATCAACCTAAGAGCCAAAACAAGTACAAAGCAGAAGTTGCTGTTTGTGAAAAGCAACCAAACACCACTGCCTGATTGCAAATGTAGGAAGCATAAAATTTTATAAACAAAGTTCGACGCCAGATTACACCAGACAGAGGGCAAAACATACCATTATTAGGCAATCAACCAGTCAAAGTTGGCATGTGAAACCACTTACATAGAGACAAAGAGGCAGAAATCCGGTAGATGTTACTGTTAGCAGAGTCCAATATAAGCAGCTCCCCATTAGGCAACATCTCAACTGAGTAAGGTTCAATCCCAAGCTTGCTTCCATCAAACACTGTCTCTACAGTGTACCCACTCTCAAACTTCATCATTGGGCGACCAGAAATCGCTGCACCAATAAATTTGATGGACCAAAGCCTTAAATTCCAATTTGGCACCAAAAGCAAATGTGGGTTGTGTAAGAGAAGACCCTGACCTGTTTTTGTGGTGGATTTGAGCGACCATAACCATTTCCTAGAAGCCGACAATGCATTAGAGAGAAACCCATTCACGATCTCTGCAAAACAGATGGAGAAATGAGCTCAAGACCTAGCCAAATGAAAACCAAAGCATGATACGAAAAAAAAATAAAAATAAAAATACCCATTTGTCTAAACACCCACGCACTTGCTGGTGAAACAGAACTGGGAGCTGAAGAGACGCATCCAAGGAGAAGCAGAAGAGCAAGAGAAAGACCCAAGATCAGCACATTCTTGCCCATTCCTTCCTTTCTCAAATCAAACCCAGAAATAAGCCTGGATTACTAATGCAAGCTCCGTGCTTCACCCGAAACCCTATGATGCGAACCCCGATGGTATAAGTCCAATAGTTATCTTCAATGGATCCTTGCTATCCTTGGTTGTGCCTTCTTTGATTGTATCACCCTATCTCATATTTTGCTGCTGTGCACAGAATGCAAGTCCCTGGGCAAAGCTGGGACAAAGTGAGCTTTGAAGGTTGATTTGTTGATTTGTTTTTCTTGTTTCCTTTTCTTCAGTTCCCAGAAAAGAAGACGTGTGTTTTTATTTTGCACACTTTTTATTTGGTGAATGGTAGGGGTGTTCGCAAGGGCGGTATGATTGGGGTTCTAGCAAAACCCAACCCAACCCGCTTCCTTGAACGGGCTGCACATCATAGTACCCGACCCGACCCGCATGAGTAAAAACATGATTAACCTCCCTCCCCCCACGCACAGAAGGTGATTCAGGTCAGCTCAGTATGACCAGTTTTCATATTTGTAGTGAGCAACATTATAGGATGTATACTTGTCAGAATATTTGTAGTGACCATCAGAGGGTACTTGCTATAATTCACCAGAAAATCAACTTAGAAAATCTGAAATAAATAGTCATTTGGAGTTGTAGGTCGTATTTTCTAATCAAACTCAGCATGCAAGTGTTGTGGACATGAAATACAGTCAAATTGACAAAGGAAATTGTCAGCTGCATTTCATGCATCAATCTCCATTACACAAACTAGATGGTATTATACAAAAGTGGTGCAGGATAACCCGAACTAGTAAAGCATGATCAGGTGTCATAGAAATGAATGATCTCAAGCCGTACCAAAGATATGAAAGTGATCAAAGCAATGACCAAAACCATGTCACAGATGACAATGAAGATGATGACAGCAACGAAATAAACTTGGTTAAATGGATGGAACTACAAACCCAAGAACAAATATTGGCAAATTCCAAGCTGTTGCAATGAAAATCAATTGTGGAGCTTAAAGCTCTTTAAGCAAATACACAAGCAGGAGCAGATACCATATAAACCAATAATTATAAGGGAAGTAACCTGAATATTGTTATGCATAAAACACTAGTACATTAAGAAGCATGGAAACAACTGCCCGACGCAACAAAGGAGCGATCACCAATCACCACCAGCAATTGTGACCACTAACACAATTTTTTAATAGTTTTTTCATTTGCTTGTGTAGTTTCTTTTCACATCTGATCACACTCTTGTGCTACCTTTGACAACACATAGCAGCTATCCTTCACTCAAAAACCATGACTGTCACATCCTTCATCAAACAAATTATAACTAGAACCAAAATACCTTATTTCAAGGTTATGAAACTGAATGTTTAGCCCAAAAACAAAGTTCAGTGCCAAAAAGGTTCAAAGTACCTTAACAAAGCTGCACTATGCAGGATACATACCGGTAACAGCAATTTTGTTCAACGCTTGATATATTCCACCATACTCACTGTCCTTGAAAGCCAAAAGTCAAATTAAGCAACGCTCAGTCTTCTGAAATTAGGAAACTAATAGTAGTAGAATGAAAATGGAGCTAAGTCTGCTAAGAAAAGGGCAGAATTGAAGAACAAAAAATCCCTACCACACACCGTAGCAAATACAACAACCATCCATTCTAGCAACTCATTACTACCTTATCAATTTAAGAGAATGTCAACATATGTAGGCAGAAATGGAAGTTCAAGCTTAAGAAGAGTGGCCATTAAAGGGCATGGGACACAGTATGTACGGACAAAAGAACTTGTGCATGCTAACTTTTTAAGCAAATGCAAATGAGTTCAGTAACAAATACATCTAGTCCATTGAAGCTAAAACTTTCCGACCGAATACAGCAATCGAAGTAGACACCGAAACAAACCTGATTCACCGAACCGGAGATTGCCAGAATGGGGAATGATCCAAATTCCAAACAAGGCTCTGAAACGAGCGAGCGAGAGAAGACAGAAGGGATCGAGAATCGATAGATTAGGGATTTGATGGGTGTGTGGAAGTGTGATTCCCGAGGGGAGGAGAGGAGAGGAGAGGAGAGGAGAGAGAGCGTGAGCAAGTGCTGATGAGTAGAGAGTAGGGGGAGGGAGTGTGAGCTGTGAACTGTGAGGGAGTGAAAAACTAAAAAGGAAAAGGGAAAAGGGATTTGTGGGAAAAAAAGACAATAAAAATGTGACGGGGGAGAGATAAAAAGGCAATGACGGTAAGAAACTACAAACGGATAGCGAGAATCGGATGCTGCCGGATGTGATGGTAGAATCCGGTCGAAAGTTAGTCCTAAAAATTGATGAAATTTTTAAGTTAAATTTTGAGATGCTACCTAACCTTTAACTCTTGTTTTAATTTAGTCACTGATATACATTTTGTTTGGCCCCCAAAACTGATAGAATCCGTTAACCCATACAGAGGTTGTCAAATAAGTATATATGACATATGTAAAATCTGATATATAGAGAGAAAAAACTAATGTTCTAAATTGTCTATTAATTATAAAAAAAAGCCGCACAATTTAAATTTACTATAAGGTAAGACAGCTACTAAATAGTTTAAATTAGGAATAAAAAATTGACGTCTAAGAGTTACTTTGAGCCAATCATTTGCAAAATGCATGGGACTAAAAGAGAATAATTAACATGATAGAGATAAAGGATAATACTAACAATTAAATATTATGAACTATTGGTGAAATTTGAAGAATAAAATTAAATAGTGAACAGAAAATATACCTTTCTATGTCACATATGAGAGAGGTCAATGAGCAGTGGAGTATTGAACCTGGAACTTTTGGTAACAATCCCATATCTCAACCACTATGTTAAGAGCCAATTTATTTTAACTTAAGTTAACTGACTTATTTTCATTTTTATATTATTTCACCTAAAATTACATTTATTTAAAAGATAATTTTATGTAGATACAATAATCTATTTGAAAGTAAATTTTTATAATGTTGGCAATTTTTTATGAATTTTTCTTTTTTAAGTCTTTAAATTAGAAAAATTTATAAAAATTTAGTAAGATTACAAAAAATATATTTTCAATGGATTATTGTAACTACATAATATTAGATTTTAATTAAAATTAGTTCTAGATAAAAAAATGTAATAATAAAAATAAATCATTTTGTAATCAATTGACTTAAGTTAAAACAAATTATGTGTAAGAATTTGATTGTTAATGAATAAAAAAATATATTTAAATAGTGAAAATAGTAGGAGGGAGATTGTTACAAGTTTTAAAACAACACTATCAACAAGCACACAGAATGCTTGTAACTAGGGTGAGTAATATATCATTCCCATAAGGATAGATGTGTATTATTGATAACTACCAATGATTCTCTATTCATAAACACATCAAAAACATTTTGTTTGGTCCCCAAAATTGATGGAATAGGCTAACCCATACCAAGGTTGTCATATAAGTGCAGAGACCTGATTTATAAGAGAAAAAATTAATGTTCTAAATTGTTTATTATATAAAAAAAAATTTGCACAACTTCAATTTACTATAAGACAAGGAAGTTAGTAAATAGTTTAAATTAGGATCTCAGTAATTGATGTCCAAGAGTTACATTGATTTACAAAATGCATGGGATTAAAAAAGAACAATTAACATGATAGATTGAAGAAAATACTAATAATTAAATATTATGAACTATTTGTGAAATTTACTCATACGAATGACAAGAATATAATTAAACAGTGAAAAGAAAAAATATTTTTTTATGTTACATATGAGAGGTTGACGGAAAGTGGAGGATTGAACTTAGAACTTTTGGTAACAATTCCATGTCTTAACCACTATGTCAAGACTTTGATTGTTAGTGAAGAAAAAAATATAATTAATATTGAAGAGAGTAGATTAGAGACTGCTGCAAGTTTTAAAACAACACTATCGGCAAGCACACAGAATGCTTATAGCTAAGGCGAGTAAGTTATCGTTCCCATGATGATAGACATGTATTATTGACAAGTACCAATCGTTTTAGACCTTAATTTAGCAAGAAAATCAAAGTTTGAACACCTTACTTAGCTAAGGAACAAAAAAAACTAAGTAAGAGGCTTAAGTTTGATAGTATCAAAAACCAAAGACAATAGTGAAAAAGAGACAAACGACGGGGAAAAATATCAAAGACCAAATTTTTTGCATAAGAATATAATTGAGAATATGAAATGCTCAAGGATCAAAATGAAGCAAAGCAATATGTTGAGGACTTGTGCTGGAATTAGGATGCCAAATCGGGACAGTTGTGCTAAATTTAACAATGACTTATGTGCAACATATAAACATAAGAACTCGACATGCCACAAACTGACAACCTTGATGACTAAAACCAGCATTACACGACCACCCTGGTGACACTTGTTGCTTCCTTACTCTCCTGTGCTTTCATTATTATATAACTTAAAGCATTTAATGAGAATTAAGCACAAACTTATGAAAGTTTCTAAAAGTTATAAATTAAAAGATAATCCAAATATAAAGAAGACTGGGAAATTTTTTTTTACTAAAAACATAAAAGGCAAATAATGCTACATTCTTTTCAAGTAATATGATCAATTCCAAAAAAATACAATCAATTATAAAATCAATTTTAGCTTTTCAGAATTAATATCATTTAAAAATTATTACTCTGTTTAACTAATAATCAATATTTCATTTTTTTAACAAAATAACTAATTTTTATGAGTTTTAACAAAAAAAAAAAATCTACGTAATCTTGTTTTTCAGTTTCCGATGACTTCAAAAGCCTCATTTCAAGGCAGAACGAACTGGCCAATAATTGAGATTTCTCCTTAAACTTGAACTCCCAATCCTCCAAAATCTAGAGCTCATCCTCGCTCAAACTTTCTAGATTTCCATTTATATCTTCACCTTTAGATGGCAGCATTGCCAACGACTTGCTCGCTTTCCGCTCGGCCTGTAAAATACATCTTACAATACCCAATATCTTCCCTTCAGAAACAAACAGCCGAACAATCTAGGAGTTAAAATTTAAGTGAAATAATGTGTAGCTTGAGACATCATAGATTTGGCCTCTGATGGTGATGAGGAGGTTTTTCTGGTCAAACCCATTACATGCTCATAGTTCCTCCTCCATTACGTCCCCCAGTTACGGCTGCTCCACTTTTGGCTTTGGCTCGAAGTGATCTTTGAGCCCGACGAACGTGCTGCAGGTTGTTTTGTAGATGACTGACATCATTGTTAGGATCATGAAAAAGGCCATCGGCGTCAACCATTTGTATTCCATCTCGGTGTCCATCACCGCCGTGTAGAGCCACACGGTTTTTTTTGTTGTAACGATTTCTGAATTTAGTGTTCCAGTCAAACAACGACAGCGATGCGTGAAAGGAGGAGAGTTGGAGGAGAAGACAAGCTGGGAATGATGTTTAGATTGTTAGAAGGTAAAGTATAGGTATAAAAGAGACAAAGTAAGAAACTGGGTGATTAGTGATAGAAACCTTATTGGGATCTAATCTTTGAATAAGAGCCACCTTATAACACACTCTTTGGGTAGAACTCATATATCCCTAAAAGCTAGCTTGTTGAGATAATGGTGCCCAAGAATATATAAGTGCCAATACAACCTCTTTAGTAGGCCATGTAGGATTTGTGGCCCATATCATCATCGATCAACCTGGCTGAACTCGACCCATGCCTTCCCACGAAATAAGAGTCAACTTACACATCCTTTTAGCAGAATTCATCCCCAAAAGGCAGATTGTTATGGTGAAGGTGCCCAAGAATATATAAGCATTTATACAACCACTTTTGTAAGACTTGTGGGATTTGCGGCTCATATCATTAACGCTTTCCTATAAGCCCTTTAACTAGGATCAAACACATGTACTAGCAGTTTTGATCGATCACCAACTAGTGCCATAGGTTCCACCAGTCTACTATGACCATGTAGATCCACTTGGCCAAACTCAACTTATGCCTTCCTAAACCCGGGATCTATTAACTAGTCATGTATTTTTTTTATAATAAAAAATAACTTCAAGGTGCAAATTAAGTTATGAGGTACTATTTATTTAAGAGAAAGGGAGAAATGTCTGTTTTTTTTTTTACTTAGTAGATACCTAAACCAGCATTAAGTGACATTTTGTAGAAAAATTATGAAGGCTAGAGTTGAACTCCGGACCTCCAACTATGTCCTTTTGCCACTTTACCAAGTAACTAGGACGTCGTGTAATTTTGTTGGTTAGTCAACCAATAGATATAATATCAAAAGGACAAAGTGTTCTATGGCTCATAGTTGGGAGATTGAGTTGCATCATGTCAACATTCAATGACTCTTTTAAGTGAGTTGACATATGTTGAGAGACCAAAAGTGATTTAGGCCTTACAGATAAATACCGTTGAGTTGTTATTAGGCCGTGTGTTTTTGGCACGGGCTTGATGTCCTAATGCGCTTAGTACTAATGGATACTAGGTGAATTGGTCCACATCGTGGTAGCAATTTATTGTTCACGCAATTGATCATAAATAATAAAGTTTGTTACTTATAAAGACAGATAACAATATTTTAGAAACTCAAATACTACAAATTATAGGGTCAATTATCTGAAAGAAAAGCGTGAGGACCATAAAGGCAAAGGGCAAAATTTTGAAGTTGCAGTAGTTCAATCTGTTATAGCATTTAATATAAAATATAGTATAGTAATCATTAAATAATAACGTTTGGGGTTGAAATGAGGAAAGTTTAGAGTTCTAGTAATTAAAAGTGGGTTTAACTATTGATAAAATAAACTTTTACATGAAAATAAAAAAAAAGTTGAGATTTCGAGTTGACCTAAAATCAAGTCTAACTTTATACAATAAAGTTTTAAGATTAATAGAGTAAAAAGTGGGATCTTAGGAATTGAAACTAGTGTTTTACTATTGATGCAAAAAAGAGTAATAAATATAAAATGAATTAGGGGTTTAAATGGAAATCCAAGGAAAATTTGGAAACAGTTTAAACAACAGTTAAAATTAGACAAACTATAATGACTAAAGTTTTCTCTTAAAAAATAGAAATAACCTTCCCACAAAAAAGGTGATGTTTGAGTATTGACATAAAAATTAAAGTAGTGCAAATGAAAAAGTGATGTTTAACAGTTAATTTGCACAAAAAAAAGGGAAAAAAAAGAAAAGGACAAAAATGACTAAAATGGTAATAATTTAGAATTTAGGAAGTAAAATGGAAGAAAAGAAATCTACATGGGCTGAAAAAGAGGTTATACTATAAAAAGAAAAAAAAAAGATAGTTTTTCTTTTGGGGGGGTAGATAACAAATATCAAAACGACATGGAGCGGAGGCACCGTGACAGCCACAATGTGACTTGTGGCGCATAGTAAAGAGAAAACTCTGGGGACCAACAAGAAGAGTGAAGGTAACTTGAGGGGGAAGAAAAGAGTTTGCCAATCCATACTTCTTAGCCACAAATTCATTACTCCTCATATGAGCCCAACAATGTTGACACTGTAGAGCTACAGTAACAACCACATTTGCTTTAGTATATACAAGGTTCAACAGGTATTGCAGCAGTCACATAATATCACAATATTAAGTAAAATAATAATTAAGAAAAATAATAAAAATAGTTTGGGGACGCAGAGAAAAAATGTAGAAAACTTATGCATTAGGAATTTAACAATTAACTTAGGAACAGTTAAGGAAAAAAAAACTCTATTTCACTAAAAAAATAAATAAACAATGATGACTAATGTTTTAGTTTAGAAAACAACACACCATAAAAAAAAACTAAGAGATCAAATAAAAACACTATAATTAAGTAGTTACTAAGTTTAGGGTCCAAGACGTCAAACTGATTAAACTCGGGGTCTAGTATGGGAAATGAAAATAATACAAGGACTGGAAATGTGTTTCACCCAAAAGAAATGTCAAACAAAAAGAAAGTGGAAGAATAGCAAGATAGGCCCTAAAAAATCTATTTTCTTTTAAAAATCTAACCAAACTTCTAAAAAAAGTAATTACATAAACAAAATTTAAGTGAAAGAACAAGCCGCAATCCAACAAAAAACTAAGGGGCAAAAATGAAAAGATACTGCAGTTAACTGTAGATTTGAATAGTAACCCCGAAACAATATATTATAATAATATAGTGGTAGAGCGCAACCAAACTTGCAGCCTTTATGGAAATTTTTCATTTTTTTCGAAAACGGTTGGATATATCATTTTTCTCAAACGTGAAACTTTTTTTTTAAAAAAAGTAATTGATACTAGTTAACAATTTTTACATTCGTTTTAATAAAATTTTGACATTTTTAGTATATTCCACAAAATTTTTGACATTGCTTTAGCTAAAGGATCAATTTTTTTTTTTTGATTTTGTGGCATAATGGCACTTTTATGACATTCTTCATGTTCATTCACTTAGATGCAGTTCTTCAGCATCGAGGTGGAATAACTTAAAATAATTTATTATCATTTTTATGACTTTTTTGTCAGAAACAAATATTATTTAAAAGCTAATGCTATATGAGTATAATAATTCATTGAATAACGTTTTTCACAATATAATTAAGATATTTTGAATTTTTTGCTTACTCACCGTAAAAAATAAAATTTTAATTATATTATAAATAGATTATTATATGTACCTTTATAATATTAGCTTTCAAGTCATATTATTCTAGAGAAAAAAAAGTAATGGCAAGATAAAAATAATGAATAGTTTCCAAGTTGACCCAAATTAGCCACTAATTTTTTTCATTCTAGTTGATTAAACCACTAAGGTTACTAAATTCGCCCAAATCCATCAACATCTTTCCAAACTTTCCAATTGCACCATTGTTTGTGCTGCCACCGTTTAACATGCCCTCGTTGGTTGCCGATTGTCCTAAGCGACTCCCTCCGACCTCACATTTTTGCTCCCAAAGATTATGGCCCATCAAGTCCGATCTAATTGAAAGAGAAAGTGGCCCAAATCACATCATCCATCTCTGTCCTCCGTCTAATTCTGGTGATAGATGTAAATCCTAATGTCACCCTTGTTACCCTGCCTAACACAGCTATGCCTTGCCTTTGCAGTCCTTGATTCCAAGAGGGGAATCTCTCCTTATGAGGTTGTTTGAGTTTGTAGGGCTTCAAGAATCCTCGAAGCTAAAGATAGAGGATAGGGAGGAGCAAGTAGAAGCAAAATTAGAGACCGAAAGGGAACTTGGTTGAGGAGGTGCTTGTCATCTTCTCCTAGTAGAGAGTCCACTAAAAACTTATACAAAGGAGATAGGAAAAAAAAGTAGAGATGATGGTTGAAATGGTATATCTATAAACTTTAAAGGTGTTGGGAGCAAAAGATGAAAATAAAAGAACTAAAGCTGACATTTTATATTGAGATTTTTATTAGCGTTAACGTTTAACACTACAAGAAAAAGGTGCTTTAGCGACGGCCATTAGTGACGGCTTGCCGTCGCAAAACAAGACATAGCGACGGCACGCCGTCGCTAAATGGTCAGTTGCTAATTTACTCGCCGCTAATTTTTTAGCGACGGCCCACCGTCGCTACCTAGACCTAGGGGTGAAAAGGGGCCGGGCTTTTTTCGGGTAGCTCGAGCTCGAGCTCGAGTTGAGGCATTTCGAGCCGGGCTTATTCGAACTCGAGCTCGAGCTCGAGCCAAAAAATGGGCTCGAACTCTAAAAGGGGCCGAGCTCGAGCTTGAACGTATCCGGCCCTATAAACTCGTGGGCCTAACAGGCCTTGCCCTTTGTTTCTTTCCCAACAAGCCCAAACCCGTATCACTTCCTTCCTCCCCCAAGCGCCCGAGCCTCGTGCCTAATTAAATCCCATTCGCACCACCCACCCAGTCGGCCACCCATTCACACCACGCCGCCGTCGACCAGGAAGGATCGCACCTCCAGCCTTGCGAACCTGACGCCTCCAGCCTTGCCGTCGACCAGGAAGGATACTTCGACGAAATCTAGGCTCCATAGCGGTATCTTACTCGATTTTACTGGGGAAGCGTTTCCCTTCGATTTCGAAGCAACCCCTCTTCATTCCTCCTTGTATTTCACCTTCTTCTTCGCGTTTTCCATCGTCCTGAGCTCGGCTTTCGCGGCATTTGTCGGCGTCTCTGAGGTCCGATCACTTTATGGCTGGCCAATCTACCAAAGGGTCGGTTCATGATTTCACCGTTAAGGTCAGATTCTTTTTCAATTTCTTGGTCTTTTCTGGTTTGTTCTCTATTTGTTAAATTGGTCCCTGCTTGATCTTTGTTTGTGTGAACTTTGAAATGCATGACGATGAGCGACAATGACAACAACCCCGAGATCGAAAACAATCGCTGCCGACGATAGCCCCACCTATGGTTCGGTGACGACCAACGATAGCCCCACCAAGATCGCCACTGCTATTGCAACCGATGCTCCTAGCAGATGTCGGAGACCTAGATCGATAGCTCGAGGACGGAGACGGACTACGGTGCCTCCAGTTCCACTGTCGAAGACTCAAAAGAAGGAAAACGATGCCTTATTTGTGAAGTACACAAAATCAAGGTAGAATTGCAAACAATTAGAAAGTTCAGGATAGGTTTTTAAATTTTCCCTTATTTGGTTATCTATGTAAGAAAAATTACATATTCAGTCCCCATTTTTCATCTAAATTGCTGTTAGGGTACTAAGGATTTATGAGTTATTCGAGCCTAGCGGGCTTTCGATTCGAGCTCGAGCCCTTTTCGAGCCGAGCTCGAGCCTAAAAAAATTGGGCTCGAGCAATTCGAGCTCGAGCCCGGGTAGTGCCAAACAGTGAAGGGGCCGAGCTCGAGCCTAGTGGGCTCGGGCTCGGCCCGGCCCATTTTCAGCCCTACCTAGACCGTCGACGGCCCACCGTCGCTACCTAGATCGTCACTAATTTTTCGGTTACTCATCGGCCGGCACTATAGCGACGCATAGCCGTCCCTAGTTAGTGATGTCGCTAATAGTCGTGTCGCTAGTTAGTGACGAATAGCCGTCGCTAGTTAGTGACACATAGCCGTCGCTAGTTAGTGACGTATAGCCATCGCTAATTAGTGACGTCTTGCCGCCGCTAACTTGTGTTGTTAGTGACTAATGTACGTCGCTAGTTAGTGACTCACGTACGTCACTTTTTTGTGACACTTGCCGTCCCCAAATACTGCGTACAATTTTATTCCATAAACCTCTACCATACTTGTCCATTCTATCCAATCCAAACACAAAACTTATTCGGCATTAGTGCCGCTTATCCGTCGCTAGTTAGTGACGTATAACAGTCGCTAACTAGTGACGGATAGCCGTCGCTAGTTAGTGACGTGGAGTCGTCGCTAGTTAATGACGTAGTTAGTGACGCATAACGTCGCTAGTTAGTGACGTATAGCCATCGTCGCTAATTAGTGACGTGTAGCCGTCGCTAGTTAGTGACGTATAGTCGTCGCTAGTTAGTGACGCTTGTTAGTGACGTGTTGCCGTTGCTAGTTAGTGACGCTTGGTGTCGCTAATTAGTGACGTGGCCGTCGCTAGTTGCTGGAAAAAAATTTAACCACCAATCCTCTCCTATTTACGTATCCATTCCATACCACCCAGACTCAAAACTTTCTCCCAGACATACAATGTTATGTGAAACACGTCCAAAAATCATAAACATACCAATTCATATTTAGAATACATATAGTATGACAAGTTACAGATGGCATCTCTACAATGTTAATAATTATAGTCAAACAAGTTAATGGGATATAATTCAACCCTAATGACAACCAGTTACACTTACAAACAGTACCTAAGCATCAGACTCTGGAGCAGCTGGCGGACTCTTCCCAATTGCTTGCCAGATGGATGCCATCTGATCCTGGTGTCTGCGCTCCATCTGTGCTAACTGATCCTGATACTAACTCTCCATCTGTGCAGTACGTCTATCCATGTCCTCTTGTACTTGTGACTGCAACTGGCTCATTCTTTGGGAGACTCTCTCCTCCACCTGACGGTCAACCTCATTCTTGAATTGGGATGTCTGAGTGAATGATATTGGTGCACTAGACTCATCACCGTAGTATGAACGATGATGACGACCAGGCACCAAATGACTCTCAGAACCCATTCCTGTGATGCGGCCCTTATTTTCCCCCCTAGCAATCTCAGTAAACAGCAATGCCTCATAGAACTCAACGTCACCGTCTGACCGCTGTGTTATTTCCTCTACCTCTGCAATATATTGAGCCTGTATAATGCTCCATGTTAATCAAGTAAGCAACAGTAGTATATGGTTAATATCTTTTTAAGCACTATCTAATAGGTCGTTCATACTGACCTCCAAATTTTCCATCTTCTTATTCACCTTCTTTCCATCTTTCTTTGTGTAGCACTTGTTCCATGGTTTGAAGAAGGCCGGATCGTGTTTCTCCGGATCAGCCTCCTTCTGCATGGTAATAAGAAGACATAATTTGTTAGTTACATACTTATTGTGACAAAATTCAATTAACTCAAAATTTGATTTTTCTTACCATCTTCAGCCTATGTCCTGAAACTGAGACTCTACCTCCAGCATAATTTGCCATCTCTTCACCTGATGCACTTCTAATCTGGCTCATCCTAGATGACATATCCTTGAATTCAGGTGAAGCCCACCAAGCTTCAAGTGCCTCTATTGTCTCTGTCGTCATCCAGTTCGCCTTTTCTTTTCGCTTCGTCGGATCCTTCTCTCGTCTTATTTTTTCATATGACTGCATCAAGCGCCTCTTTCCCAATTTGCAGAAAATTGCAAATATCCGATTATGATCAGAAGGGTCCCACGAACATTTAGTTTGAAAATTATCAACAAAGTCAATTAAAGTTTGCTTTTATATAATAATTGCAACAACTTTTAATTAACTTATGAACCTGGAAGACGCTAAACCATTGGTCAATAGCACCGGCCATGGCAGCCCCCTCCCATGACCTATACGGTCCATGAAAATGACCCTTGATGCAATGAGCAATGTGGTCCTGCGCAGCGTATGGAACGAAGCTACACAATGAAAAAAAAAAATCAATATTGTTAATAACCAGTGCATAAAGAATAAAATAACTTAACAAAAGGAGGTTTAATAATTACCATACCATGTATCAACATAAGGTGATATATGAATACGGCGGGGTAGCACACTGCCAGGTTGGTCGGGGCTCAAAAAATCCATGCCACTATCCAAGGAGTCTAGCTGATCAGATGACTCGTGGGAGTGAACTGTAGGCAATCTACTCTCAGTTGGCGTACCACCACGCCGACTTGAGTGCGATGATCTTGAGCCTCCACACTCCATTGACACACCCATGTCCGGTACAATTGTTTCGACTGGAGGTGATGGTCCATGTATACCACGAGTAATATCATCAACCGTACGACTCGACGGCTGCTTCCCTCTACTACTGCTCGTTGCTCTAAGGCTAATAGCATTTGCAAAGTCTTTCATCAGGCTCTTCTTTGGCAGTCCCTGCCTCCTACACTGGTGGGGTTGGGTACCCTCACCGTCTTCTCTTTCAGCCATTGCAGAATACTGAAACAATTATTATAAGCATAACAAAATGCAGACTGTATAATTCAGAATTGTTCTTCTACATACTGGTTGTAGACATGGTCTCTATTATAACAAAGTTATTGAGAAAACATAAATTACAAATTTTCATAATATAAGAAACTCTAGTTTTGGACTACAATGTTAAACATCATCAGTATCATCTTCTTCATCTTCGGTTTCTAAATCATCGAGTTCAACATCACTCTCCTCATCATCCTCCGTGCTTCCTGTGTCTTCATCCTCTGACTCATATTCTTCCATCACATCATTGGTTTCACAGATCCCATCATCAACAGTTTCACCCACATTTATATCACCTAGATTGTAAATTGAGTCATCATAAATCACTTGTGAAAGCCGCTCCCCAACTTCTTCTTGAAAAGCCTCAGTATCTTCAGTTATTTCATAATTGACAATACGTCTTGCCTTTATCTTAAGAACTGCCCACCAACCAACCTTCTCTTTTGACTTACTTGGGTAAGGGGTGTAATACACTTGATCCGCTTGCGATGCAAGAATAAATGGATCATACTTAGGGTACCTCCGGTTGCAAAGTACTTCAATAATTCTATATTGTTTATGAATATGTGTCCCACGTTCCAGTGTCGTGTCAAACCAGTCACACCTAAATAGCACAACGTTCTTATGAGGCATTTCAGGGTACTCTAGTTGAATGATTTCTTGAACTACCCCATAGAACTTAGTCTCAACATTATTTGCTGATCCAGTGCATGTTATGCACACCCCACTGTTATACGTTGATTTCCCCTCACCCCATGCAATAGTCCAGAACTTGTATCCATTTACAAAATATACGGGGCAGCACTCAACTCGACGTGAAGGGCCACAAGCTACATCCCATAGCATTTGACTTACTTCACCATTAGCACTGTCATTAACCTACAGGAAGTAAAACAATGTTATGAGAGTCGATTTCTGTGGTTTATGGTGATATCGTTATAACACGACTTACATAATTTTGTAGCCATGTTGGGAAATCTTTCTCAATTCTCTCATCAACTTCTAAGTCAGATATGTTTGGTGTCATCAGATGCAAGACTTGGACAAACTTTCTGTTCTCAACTCATAACATAACGTGCTAATAAGTTAGTAATTTAGTAAACCTATGAAGATAACTGATCAAATTATAGTCAGTTACTACTTATGTGATATATGGTTTTATCTCATCACAATTGATAAGGATATACAATGTTGCAGCTTGCAGCTCCATATCATTCAAGAACCAATACTTTGACTGTCCATGTGGACGTCCAGGATATGTGAATATTTTCCACAATGTTCCATCTTTTGGAACTTGCCCACCATCATCATTCCTTAGGACCCTATTACCCATTCGGGGAATGTGGGACTCAAAATAGTAAGAGCAAAAAGTTGATGTCTCCTCGATCAAGTAGGCATTGCATATGGACCCTTCAGCACGGGCCTTATTCGAGACTCTATGCTTAAGATTTCCTAAACACCTGCTTATTACAGAGCGTGTTATGAAGTATTTAAACTGAACCAATTTTGATATTATTAAATTAAAGCTTACTGCTCAAACGTGAACATTCAACGATACTAAACAGGTCCACCAATTAATGCTTCATATGCCAAGTGGACTGGTAAATGTTCCATTGAGTCGAAGAATACAGGTGGGAAAATCCTCTCCAACTTGCATAGTATAATTGGGATGCTACTTCGTAGTGCCTGGACGACATCAACATGTAATTCAGGTAAGCACAGATCCAAAAAAAAAATTGGCTCAATTCAGTTAATGGTTTCCATATGTTCTCCGGGAGTGCCTGAAACAGTAGGGGAAGTAAGCGTTGCATAAATACATGACAATCATGACTTTTCATTCCAAACATTCTTGTCGAGCTATTGTTGATACACCTGCTGAAATTTGAGGCGTACCTATCTGGAAGTTTGAGGGACTTTACCCACATTAACACATCAGACCTTTGTGATGCGGTCAGTGTGAATGCAGCCTTAGGTTTGAATACACCCCCACCTTCTAAGTCAATTACATTCAAGTCTGGATGATTGCACAGTATCTGCATATCTCTACGTGCCTTGACATTGTCTTTCGTTTTATTCTTCATATCCATTACAATGTTGAATATATTGTCAAAGACATTCTTTTCAATATGCATGATATCAAGGTTATGTGGGAGGAGGTTGGTTCTCCAATAAGGCAATGTCCAAAAGATGCTACGCTTTATCCAATTGTGTGTTTCCCCGTAACCTGGCATCTTGCATATGTTACCAGTTTCAATGACTGATGGCACCTGAGACACACGAGACCAAATTTCATCCCCCGTTAGTCGCTTAGGAGGGGCGGACTTCTCCAGTTTCCCTTTTCTAAAAGAAACTCTATTTCTTCTATAAGGGTGTTCAATATCCAAAAACTGACGGTGGCAATCAAAAAATGATCTTTTCCGGCCGTGCTGCAGTGTAAAGGCCTTCGACTTTTCCATGCATATGGGACATGAAAGTCTACCATGAGTCATCCACCTGGATAACATGCCATAGGCTGGGAAGTCACTAACAGTCCACATGAGTGCCGCTCGAAGTCGAAAGTTTTGCTTCAGTGAGACGTCCCATGTTTCAACTCCGTCATCCCATAAAAGTTTCAACTCATCTTTTAACGGCTGTAGGTAATCATCAATTTTCTGCCTTGGACTACGTGGTCCTGGTATCATCGAGGTTAGAAACATATATGGACGCTTCATGCACATTCATGGTGGTAGGTTATATGGAGTGACTATCACAGGCCAGCAAAAGTACTGTTGACCAGAGGGTCCAAAAGGATTGAACCCATCAGAACACAGTCCAAGTTGAACATTTTGAGGCTCTGCTACAAACCAAGGGTATGTCCTGTCAAAATGCCTCCATGCTTCAGCATCAGAAGGATGTTTGAGTACATTTGCAGAAGGGGCATGTACCTTATGCCATCGCATGTGCTCTGCTGTTGGATTGGATGCATAAAGTCATTGAAGTCTAGGTATTAGTGGGAGGTGATGCATGGTCTTCAATGCTTGATCTTTTCCCACTTTACCATTTCTTGGCTTATAACGTGGAGCATCACAGAATTTGCAACTACTGGCATCTTGGTCACTTTTCCAATAAAGCATGCAATCATTAACACAAACATCAATTTTTATATGTGCTAGACCAAAATGGGAAACCAATTTCTTCGTCTCGTACCATGTACTTGGCATACTACTGTCTGTTGGCTGAGTTTCCCTCATCAACTTCGCAATGCCATCATAACATCCCATGGACATATTGTAATCCAATTTCAGATTGAGAAAACGAACTACAGCTGAGAGTTTGGAATGTTTTTCACATCCATCCCACAATGGTCCTGACGCTGAAGCAAGGACGTCATAGAAACGTCGGGCATCAGCATTCAGCTCCTCCTCCACCTCAACATCGATTGAAGGGTGATTAGGACCTACAGCATCAAACACCATTCTTTCGAACTGGTTAACCGAAGAACAATTATCTTCGTAATGCCCATGAAATCGGTAAGGCTGAGGCAGACCCCCTAAATTAACGGGTTCACCATGGGATGTCCAATTCCAGTACATTAGCATGAACCCCCACTTATACAGATGAAGTCTTACGTCGTCACAAGATCTAAATTGAAGGTTCTTACATTTCCGGCATGGGCATCTAATTTGGTCCCCATTCATGAACTGAACATTAGCACATGCGAAGCTTATAAACTGTTCCACTCCCCTACTCCACTCCTCCGTAAAACCCCATTTCTTTCGGATGTAACGTTTACTGTACATCCAAGTCCGTTCGTTTCCATTCTTTTGTAGTCCGAGTACACTGCCGTACTTGTATATTCGTTGAAGCCTTATTAATTCTACTAATGTCAAACTATATGCATCAGAACATGGCAAGAAATATAAATCAATTGTCTCTACTGCCATAACTAATAATTATCCTTGAACAGCTAAGTACACAGAGATGGAGTACACATATATAGATAACATTAACGTAGTATGTAATGAACTGTGATCATCAACTAGTTTTCTCATGCGATTAAGCAAATAGTTGAATAGCATCCATACTGTACATTTTTTTTACTCCTTTGCACAACATATAGCACCACAGTAATGAACTTACTTACTAGACTTTGTATTGTGTTAATGGGAATACCTATCGTTCAAGTTTACATCTACTTCTGTTAAATGAATAAAACAATTAAAAGCAACTAAAGTCAATTACGTTCTTTATCAATTTTTACTTAAACTTGTGTGATTAAGGACTGGAGTTCAAGTTCTAAGTTTGTCGATTTGAATTCGTTATTGAAACTCATCAATTATATATATGTTGAATAGCATCCATCCTGTACAATCTTCTTATTCCTTTTAACAACATATTACATATTAATAGTAATAAAATTACTTATACGAGTTGGTATTATGTTAATGGGAATAACTATCGTTCATGTTTCTTTTCTTCTTATGTTAACTGAATAAAACAATAAAAATCAACTAGTTTCACTGACGTTGGATATACATTTTTACTTGAACTGTTATGATTAAGGACTGCAGTACTTCAATTCCTAACTTTGTTGATTTGGATTCGTTACTAAAACCCATCAATTATATAGATGTTGATTTTGTGGTGGATGCTTGCTTTTTTAAATGAAATTTTAACTTTTTCTTATTATTACCAATTAGTGTATCTGTTTATTATGAAAATTTAATTTAATCTAACCATCTCACAACGACTTCCCTTTTTTTGTTAACTTATATTACAATGCTTTAACTGCTTTGGCAAAACTGTAACGTACCTATGCACATTTTTACATATTCTATCCATACTGACAACAGTTGAAATAATTTTATTTCACACTGACAATCATGCCTTACATGGTAGCATTATATGATCATTCCAACATGCTATCACATGATACTATAATTTTTGTACATCAAACTATGCTAACTTAAAATTAATTCTCCAGTTTTTTAACACGAACATTTAACAATATTTGTTAACTCTATTCCTAAACAAGAGGGGTACTCCTACATCTAGTGTTCGATGTACATGTGATCGAAACTAGCAAACTATACGTTTAATCACTCTAACAAAAAAATAAATACACTTACAGTTGGTAGTAGATAAACAATTGAGCACAAATTTTTTTACTCTTCCTGTCCAAAACCACCTTGTACCACAAATATCCCACGCCACTATATTTTACAGCAACAATTGCAGTTAAGTAATCAACATATGCTGAACATTTTCTCCATAAAAGACAAAAAGGTATCTGAAGGACGGAAGGCAGATTACCTTACTTCTCAAAAGAGAGTTAACAGCAATATGTGCAATCAGTGGCTCTCTATACTTCTACTGAAGTTGCTGTACAGCCTTTAATTAAACCTACATGCAATGAATCCAAATTTAATTTTTATATCTTTCATTATAAGTCAGTGAATTTGGGCTGACCACAGAAAATCAACATGAATAAGAATGCATTATCTTGCTCAATTAAGAGTTTAACAACGCAACGAATCCATTAACATTACACTTAATATATACAGTAACTACAATTTATACTTGAAATAACATGAGAAATATGTATGCTTGCTTTAGGTCAATCAGTGATGCTTCTAGGTGTACTTGTTAATCACAGAATAAAACTGACAGAAGCTTGCTTCATTATTTTCGTTTCTTTTTTTACTTTTCAGCACTGACAAACGACTACATGGAACAACTCAACAGTCAACAATGACATCATAACTTATAATCAGGAAGCTACTCACATCAACAGACATAGTAACCAACATATGTGATGTTGATCCCTTTTTTATCGCACGAGACTCGAGTATTTGTCAATTCTATTTCAGCTACTACTTAAAATGTGCTAGTTTATATAAATATCATTTTTACGCACACCTTGAACATACTTCACATCAATATCATATATATAAACAAAATGCGTAACTTGCATGAGCTAATAAATAGCTAACATAATTTGTGCCCCACCTTAATTAACGCTAAAAAATCATTTATTTCCTAATTTTTCAATTTTTAATTTTGACATAATCACAGACACAAACCTTAATTGAATCACATAGATAGAGAAAACAAGAAGGGGTTGGGTAGGTCCTTCATCTAGAAGGAAGCGTAAAGAAAAACAAATTGCTGTTGCCTTCTAGCTAGATAGTTGATTCCTCCCAATGCTTTTGTTTAAATTAATATATCTCTTAACTTTAATTAATGACTAGTAAAAGCTATATTAAAGCCTCAAATTAGTTCCATACTAATGGTAGGGAATGTTTGTTGTAGTCATCTAATAGTAGGCAAAGAACAGTCTCAGGTAACCTACACATGTCGTCACCATGCAAGTACCCTTAACAACCATGCATTTGAAAGGAAAAAAAAAATCAGAAAACTATGTCTACCTTTGTAACATTAGGATTATTAAGCTTGTGCCACACAACAACTTCTTATGGAAAAACTGCTCTCAGTGCTGTAGCATCAGCTTCCGTTCTCTGGCCTTCTTCACCCCAGTCAAGCAACTTCACTGAAAATAAAAGATGCCACAAAAGAAAGGAAATGAACACTACTCCTCATCAATTAGTAAATTTAAAAGTTTGAGAAGCCGAGTAAAGTAAACTAAATATGTAGTAAATCACATGTCCTCTGTAGAATATAAGTACAAGAATCTTTGAACTATAACAAAAATGTCAATGTTACTTCTAACCATTTTAAGCAAAAAAGGGAAAAGGAAAAGAAAAATATTTAGCACTATATTCCTCCACTTTCCACGATTTAATATATTCTTACATTTCAGAGATTCCTGCCAGGTCAAATACCCAGCAGAAGCTTGTGCGAGCAGTACCCGGAAAGCTAGTAGGTCGAAGGTTAGTTACAACCCACGGAAAAGAAAAAAAGGGAAACATCAGAACTATGATTTCAGTCATCAAATAGAAGATAGAAAGTGGAAATGCAGTCTTGACTTCATTGGAGTTCTAATTCATCTTTGAAACATAAACAAAGAAAAACAAGAAGGAAAAGGCCATGGCATATTGACAGTTAATAATCTAAAAATTCCATAAAACAAAGAAAATTATTGACAAGTATTGCTGTGAAGCAAAAAGGAATACAGACAAGACTTGCATCAGATCTACTTTGTTTGCAAGCCATATGGCCAAATTTCTTCCTTGTACATCCAAAATGCCATCCCTCAAGACCCATATTATCATTATTTAAGAGAATGTAATTCCTAAAATGATAAATCCAAAGGAATGCACCATAAAGCTTATAGTTCAACCCAGTTTTCAACTTCTTAGTTAATTCCTAGTTCGACTGATATAAAACATGACAAGAAACACACACTAAGTGCAACATGAGAGGCAGAAAAAGAAAGGAACAACACCAACAAAGGAAGTAAATTCAAGAGGAACATAATTAAAATAATCTCTTAAAAACTAGACGAAAAAAGAATTCCTCACTCCCATTCATTTGTGGCATCTAACAACAAAGTAAAAATTCAAAAACTATTACATAAATCTTACTAGAAAGGTTTGATTACACATAATGTGGGCGCATAAATTTCAACAGCTCCGCAAATGATTTTTTGTGAAAAAAAAAAAACAGAAAAACAAAACCCACATAGAAGAGAAGGAAACACTAGAACATCAAAGAAGAGTAGCAGCGACATTAATAGTTCACAGCCAAATAAAGGCTCACCTCTTGTGGCAGTTGCTTCAAGAAAGATATTAGTTTTGCTGGGTGATCTTCTCCATCTCCATCGGCTCTTACTCTTCCAGGAGTTGCATCGAGGACCCAGACCTGTAGAAATTTATCAAAGAGTGAAAAATGACATACATACAATTACAGGATAGATCACCAATAACTAAAAATTAAACCTGTCAAACTGCTACATTGCATTTCAGGGTTTACACTTTCTTATTTACCCTTTTTACCACAGGGTGCACTGGGACACATTTGCATGTATAACATCGGGGACATGCTTGCAAAGAAATGTAAAAGTTTACGGCATAAAGAGAAGCTTAATGAATGGCTGGATAACAAATTGCTGTGTTAACATTTGCTCAGAGTTATGTTTTGCTGTGAATCATGAAACTTGGATTTGATTCTTTAGATATTTATAGCTGTCTGATTTGAAGTGCAAATGCTATTTAAAGTTGCATGATTCTCCCTTGAAGTCAACTGCTGAAGAAGATAATGATGCTTCAAAGACCCCATCTCAGAAGAAGAAGATGAAGAAACAAAGAAAGGCAGAGCGAGGTAAAAAGGTGTGTTATTGTAAGTTTGTTCTTTTGAATTCTGAGATAGTAGTCTGTGCATTGGCTTGTTTATGGGTTCAACATGGAATAGTTCATGGCTTGAAACCAGAATTTTGGCGCAGGGAGCTGATCTTATTTATAGCTGCTAAAAACCTGTATGAAGGATGGGAAGAACCAGGAACATTGACTTAAGTTTGACTTTGTGCTTGGAATGGAATGTTGATATGAAATTTTGCAGCAAAGTTTAGCTACATATTTAGGACTTATCTGCAAGTTCTCGTGCAATTTGAAGCCCTGAAACTCAACATGGCCTCTTAATATGAAGGTTGCTACTAAGACAACTTGCAGAACTTGGTACTTTTCTAATTCTAGGTGAATGACTTCTAAATTGAGGTTTTTGTTTCTAGAAAATTTTATTATGGCCAAAGAATGGGAACTATAAAGTTTGGCTGGAAATGAAGCTCCAGAACTAAAAATGACCCCTTTGAACCTAAGTTCCAAGATGATAAAATCTGCAAGAGTGACAGAATTGTGACTATGGCTTGAGCTTAAGGTTTTGATGCTTAGTTACTAGTTAAGTGGGGTCTGTGAGGTTGATAAGAGGTTATGAACAAGGTCTTGACACTTTTTCATCAAGGAAATTGGTTCCAAAATGAAATGGTAGGCTGCCTAGAAAGGGAACTTGTGCAAGTGCCTAAAGGATGTAATGTTGACCAGGAGTTTGACTTTAAGATTGGGATGAAGTATTGAGCTGAAATTTGGCAGTCATGGTTACCTACATAATTAGGACTTTTCGGCTCAATTTGAATGAATTTGAGCCACCACAACTCAGAAATCAATTAATATGTAGTTATGCTGGAAAAGTGACCAGCAAAGACATTTTGGCTTCAAACTTCAGGTAAATGGCCTGAAATTTTGGATTTCTCAGTTTGGAAAACTTTGATATGTATAAAAGAAGTTAACTGTAAATTTTGGTTCGATTTGAAGCATAGGAACTCAATTAGGCTCTTTGAGTCCAAAATATTGCTCAAATGGCCAGCAGAAGAAGAATCGCTTCAAAACCTTGGAAGAGGACTTATAAATTGGTGTATTGGGGCCAAGATAAGTTTATTATAGCAAAAATATGGTGACTGGAATGTTTGGTGTTAATTGGAACACTGCAACTCAAAATACCCTTTAAAACCAAGGATTGTGCTAAAACAATCAGCAGAACGAAACAGGCTTCAAACTCTTAAAAGAAGGCTTCAAAATTTAGGGGTTGAAGTTGGAACAAGTCTTAAATATTTAAATCAGGGTCGCTGCAAAATATTATGTCAGTTGGACAACTGGAACTCCAAAAGACCCAATGAAATGAAGGCTGCAAGCTACTGGAACCTGCATAAGTGACTTGTTGGAGCAGGTTTGACTCAACTTGACTTTGGGCAAGAAAGGGAATTTTTTAGTGAAATTTTGCAGATAATGTTATACTGCAAAAATGGACTTACTTATGTCCTTAAACCAGATTAATACATAAAGAATCTGGTTTTGCATCTAGCCAACAAGTGTAACCCGCAGAAAAGAAGATTTGCTTGAAAATCTTGGCAGACATTTTCTGAGTTGAATTTTAAGGTTTTAAACCAAGTTGTTATAGTAAAAGATTGGTTTCTGAATAATTTCAGATAAAATGAGGTTGTAGAACCTGAACTGACACTCAAATCCACTATGTTTATGGTAAAACTACCAGTGGAGGAAGAGTTGCTTCAAACTCTGGGTTACAAGCTTTGACAGAAATTAAGCAAACTAAGAAGAAATCAACACAGAAGGGATAAAAACGCCTTTTAGGACACATACTGTACCGCAGAAATTTGAATAAAATACAAGTCAACCAGAAAAAAACCCATAAATAGGAATAATGAATGCTATTTTATTTCAAGGATTAGAAAACAATGCTTCTAGGTACAGTTCCGTTCTATTCCTCACCCTTCTATTCCACAAATTTTGACCTTCCGTTCTGTACAGTTCCCTCACCACCCTTCTATTCCTCACCCTTCTCTCAGATCATCTTTTCTGCTCTAATAAGATTTGCTGTAGACCAGGAAACTCATCTACGCCACTTACCTCTGCTCCATTAAATTATTTCCTCTCTTACTTTGTCGTCCAACAATGTCAAAACCAAGTGATTTTTATAATCTTATCCGAGTTTACACAGGCTTATAGTATGTTCCTTAATTATTGTATTACCTGTTGCAACTTCTCCTAGATTACGGCTATAAGAATAATTATGGCTTCAAAAGCATGATACAGAAGCCTATTACCTCTGAAAAGCCCACATTCACTTGTTCTAGCTCTCAGTAAGTCAATGAGTGTAGCCATTTAAGAAGCCACATATGAGAAATCAAATATATATGGAACCAAGAGAGAAGAATGCAATTTTATAGCTTCTTAGCTCCATAGCTTGTAATTTGTATCAAGCTAAGGAATCTCTCTCAAAGTAAGAAAATCCCAAAAGAAATTTGATCTATTCAATAAAATCCGCTGAAAATTAACTTTCAAGAAAAAGGTGCTTTAGCGACGGCCATTCTCAGTATCTATGCATAACTAGAGAAGTTATATCTAAAACAAATATGTTAACTCTGAGCTGCTACAAATGGGGGAAAAAAAAAAAGGGTAGCAGAAACCAAACCTTGAAGTATATGATGGGATCCAATGAACGTCTCCAAAAGGTTCACAATTAGAGATTCAAGTAGCAAATCCGGTAGCCTAATATGTGCAAGAAAATAGTAAATAAATATTGTTCGCATTGTATTAGAAGTAAACAGAACCTTAAATAAAAAATTACTCCACTAGGCTTAAACTAGCAGATCAGATATTAACAAAGAAATGATTAACATGACAATCATACCATATAAATAGATCCTTCCGTAGCAGTGAAAGAATGACAATCTTACAAGTTGGAAGAACTTCCCACTAGAAAAGCATCAGACAAGCAGGCTGCAGCAGAGGTTCAACCAGACGGCTGAACCAATGTATTTAAGATACTTGGGTAATCAAATGACTGAATATATGGTAACATAGAAAAATGAACAAATAGGAGTCCATGTTTAATTTTCCACAAGTCCTATAAACATATACGTACAACTATGTATTTTCTAAGTACCCCATTTGCAAATATGTGTACGTCATGAAAATTTGGCTGAGAATAGTTGCCATTTGTGGGACAAACAATGCCACCATTTCACTTAGGAGGGATAAAAAGAAAAGAAAAGAAATCAAGTTGTAGTCAGTCACTCACCAAAACAATCCCTAAAACCCATCAAATTGCTATACTGGAGCTTTTGGTCTGCAAGCTTCAGTGCTAACCAGAATCTTCCAGGCACTCCACCTCTGTAGCAACAGCTTTCGGGAAATATTAATCCTAGAAGGAGAAGCAGCTGTTATAGTGAAAATTGACAAGAGACTGGTAGATACGTAAACATATGAACACACTAACTTTTTAGATTGCTCTATTCTCAGCAACAGACTAACACGAACCTCAAAATGCTGTTATACAAGTTCAGGTGCAAATCGAAGATGAGCAGCTTTAGGATTTCACACGAACAATGGTCGCACCAATACATACAACAAATAAACCAAGTCAGAAGAGTAGAGAAATGTCCTTTTGGAGCCTTTAGAGCTTTGTGTTGCATGTAAAATGAGTGAAGAGAGAAGCTAGCTAGCAAGCTAGCTAGCTTTAGGCCAGGTTCTGGATCATAGGGAACAAATAAGTTGTTTCTTTTATTATCTGCGGCAAAAGGCACTCTTGGTCCATCAAATAATTACCATTCATTGTGAAGATAAAGATCAATTAATGAAGATTTGTGAATAACAGCATAGAGTTGGTCAGAATTAATAAAAAGATTGTATGCCATATCTTTATGTGTACTCATAGAAATTAGGCATTCAAGGTCAAGGAAAAAATCCCATCCTTCATGCATTGTACGTTCGAGCTAGTCATGTATTTCACTCTATCAATGTAATGTTGCGTCTTGAAAGCTACTGTAACTAACATTTCTGTGAAAATTAACAACTTTTTATTTGTTAAGGAAGCTCATCATTTAACAAGAGCATTAACAGCTAGCCAAAGGTGTAAAATAAAAATCTGATTTTATAAATGGATTTTTCCCTTCTTATCTACAACTATAAATAGCTACTACATGAAATTATTATTACTTTTTTTAATTCCTTGTAAATAAACAAACGAACAAAATGAAGGACTGGGGTTTGGCTGGCACATGATAGTCCTAGGTTGTCTATAGTTTGAACAGACTTCTATATGTAACTAGCCGTGCTTCGGTGAAGCTGATGGAACCTTACCTCTGCTTACTGCTTGCGCTTATCGCGACGAGTAGGTCAAATGTACGTCTTTAATAAAAGGCGGCTCTCCTGCCAAACAGTCCAAATCACAATGCAAGTCAACTAAAACCGTAATTAGAACAGACGATTCGAGACCAAAATCAAGGTGAACTGAAAGTTAGAGAGCTTAACCTGAGTCAGGAGATGGACGTCGCGACTAAACGTACCGGTAGGGAGGATCGATTACATTTGATTCGGGCCGACCCAGCAGAGCAACAGACGGTACCCTCACCGATTCGCAAAGTAGGCGACGCAAGAACGATGGGGCTTTCGAGGAGAGGTAGCGATTTAGGCTGGGCAAGGGAAGGCTTCCCCTAAATTGTAGCAGGCAAAAGTCAGTGGGTAAAAGGGGAGAGGAAACAGGGATCCTTCGCACAGCCATAGCATGTTACCTTCGATTCGGGCCGACCCAGCAGAGCAACTACCGATCCGCAAGGTAGGGGAGTGAAGAATGACTGGGGCTTAGGAGGGTTAGGTAGCGATCTAGGCTGGGCAAGGGGAGGGAAACAAAAGTGTAGCAGGGCAGCAAGGGTTTAGAAGTGGAGAGGGAACAGAAGGCATCGCGCTGACAGTGATAAAGAGGAGAACACGGCGCGTTGGGGGGGGGGGAGAAAAAATATTAAGGCTTACGACGGCTGTGTGTCGCTTAGAAGTAGCGATTACTCTCTGTCGCTACTTCAGAAAATATTACCCTTACCCCAAAGTGATATTATAAAATAGTAATAAAGGGTTAACCCTTATGTGACAATAAATCAATGGTCAATAAATATAATTTTTATTAAATAGATTATTTGTTAATTATTCAAAAAATATTTAGAGATTTATATATTTAATTAATTAAATTAAAAATTATAATTGTACAATTAAACAAGTCACATAACAAATGATAACTGGTTTTATATTCAATTATATTTAACTTAAACAATAAGTAAAAAAATATATGAAAAATTAGATGTCACATTTTAATGATTAAATAATCGACAAGTACTAAAGGCTATTAATTCATAAATTATTAGCGATTGCTAATTGTTGGTAAATTACCGTGGTCAAACTTTCACGGCTAACTATAAGTAAATTACCAATGTCAAGGCAGCTAAACTTTAATTCGACTTAGGTATCAACAAAATAAAAACTTACCCACCACTCATTTCCCAAAATAATTTTTATGACTAATATCATAAAGTAGTTTATCATCTTGAATATGTCAGGTAGCGGCCCATAACCATCTACTAAACTTTTATCTAAGTTTAAGGTCCACAAATCAACAAAAGTACAAATATTTAAAAAAAATATATGTTTATTTTAAAGGAGATGACGATTGAGAATAAAAAAAACTAATACATGAGAATTATTTCTATTTTATGATAATATTGTTAAATTTAGCGATTGCTAAAAGCCACTAAATTAGTGATGGTAACATGTCTTAAATTTAGTGAGGTATAACCGTCACTAAATTAGCGACGGGTTACTGTCACTAATATTAGCGACGCATACACGTCACTAAATTAGCGACTATAACGCGTCACTAAAATTTAGTGACGCATAAACGTCACTAAATTAGTGACGACAAACCGTCACTAATTTTAGCGACGCTTAACCGTCACTAATATTAGCGATGAATAACCGTCACTAAATTAGCGACGGTAACCCGTCACTAATATTAGCGACGGTAACCCGTCACTAATATTAGCGACGCATACATGTCACTAAATTAGCGACTATAAGGCGTCACTAAAATTTAGTGACGCATAAACGTCACTAAATTAGCGACGACAAACCGTCACTAATTTTAGCGACGCATAACCGTCACTAAGTAGCGACGGCAAACCGTCACTAATATTAGCGACGCATAACCGTCACTAACGACGTCACTAATTTTAGCGACGTCACTAAATTAGCGACGGTAACCCGTCACTAATATTAGCGACGTATAACCGTCACTAAATTAGCGACGTTAAGGCGTCACTAAAATTTAGTGACGCATAACCGTCACTAAATTAGGGATTTTAACTATCACTTATTTAGCGAAGATAACCAAACACAAACTTTAGCAATGTTTAACAGTCAGTAAATTTTCAACGGTAAATTATCACGTAAAGCCCGGTGAAACTTTTGCGACGGATATATTCGTTGTGTATTAATATTTTTGTTTTATTATTCTGTTTATTTAAACAAGATTGTTTGTTGTAATGCTAAAGATACAACAACTTGTTGGATAGAAGGATCTCAATAACGTAAATAAAATTCATATAATCTTAATTAAAATTGTTTCGTGAGGAAAAAAATATCTACAATCTAAATACCTTTGTATTATATCAACTGAAATAATTTATGTTGTGTGAGAATTTGAGACGTCACACAATTTTCAGCTATAATATTTTCATTTTTCTGGTAGTGTATTCAAAAGTAATTATTTATGTTCAATCACATAACAATTTATCATAAAAAATGATAGCCACATGAGAACCCAAATTTTATTTTTTTATTTTTATTAGTTTAGTGACGGCCAACCGTACTAATTACCGTCGCTAAGTTAAGGACTGCCATCGCTAAGTTTAGCGACATGTAACCGTCACTAATTAGCGACGGTAAGCCGTCACTAAGTTTAGCGACGTGTAACCGTCACTAATTAGCGACGGAAAATCGTTGCTAAGTTTAGCGACGCATAACCATCACTAAGTTAGCGACGGTTTAGCGACGTGTAACCGTCACTAATTAGCGACGGCAAACCGTCACTAAGTTTAGTGACGCGTAACCGTCACTAAGTTGCCGTCGCTAGTTTAGCGATGTGTAACCGTCACTAATTAGCGACGGTAATTAGTGACGGCAAACCGTCGCTAAGTTTAGCGACGCGTAACCGTCACTAAGTTAGCGACGGCAAACCGTCACTAAGTTTAGCGACGTGTAACCGTCACTAATTAGCGACGGTTAAGTTTAGCGACGTGTAACCGTCACTAATTAGCGACGGCAAACCGTCACTAAGTTTTAGCGACTACCAGCCGTCGCTAAATTCTCACCGGAATATTATCGACTATTAGCCGTCGCTAATTAAACCGTCACTAAATCCGATTTTTCTTGTAGTGTAAGGTGAAAGAGAGTGTCTGATTTAAACTAACTTAGAAACATTAATAGTTTATTTGGTATGAAAAAAACATTCTTGGCGAAATCAAGCCAGTTCAGAAACATTTCTTTGTTTTTTTTTTTTTCAAATGAAACTAAATTATTTTAAATTAATTTAACCTAAGGCTAAACAAACTGCATCCTAATACGTTTTTCTTTAATAAAAATAAGAACCAAAAGAGAGCCCAAAAAAAAAAAAGGGTTTCGGCCTAAATACTGCATGAGAGCAGCCGGCCCAATGTGAGCGGTGCAAGCGGCCGACTCTTGTTCCTTATGTTATGGAAACATTTCGTTTATAATTTTCGTACTATGGCAAAGCACAAGTTGGTTTCGGACTTTCGGTGGTAAAAATTTAGGCACTTTACATAGAAAGTTTTAAATTCAATCCAAGAAAATATGTATGAAAAAGACTCGCCTAAGAATAGTCCTGCTTGGATCTAGATAGTACCTTTGGGTAAATTTTTGCCTATGGGCAAAAGATACTTCCAGTGCACTCAACAAATAATTTTTATATTAATTGGGTAATAGGTATTAATTCAATTGACATGGAAATCATCATAGAGTTAGAGTTTTGCTTTATTTAAAAAATCGTTTCACTTTGTAGCTAATAGACTGGGTTATAGAATATCTTTTATATCTTTTCTTCTGTAACATTTTGAGTAAAAAAAAAATAGTAATTTTCATGTATATTTTCGTATACACAAAATCATGTTAAAACTTAAAAGTTGTAAAAATACATTACATAACAAGGACACTTGTAAAAATACATCAAAGAGTTTTCAAACTTCTATCCTTAAACTTCCTTAAATTGAAGTTGGAGATTCACGTGCCAATTACTTTGTGTTCTCTGTATTTTTTAATATGTGTCAGCTCACAAATTTAAGTGGTTTTGGTAGTGACCGGCAATCACAATGTATTAGTGGAAATCAGTTAAAGACAGCAGATAAAAATGAAAACGGATTCTGAATTTCAGTTTCCAAACGTTTTTTTTTTCCGAAAGATTAGTTTTCAAAATATTAAAACTTTTCTATTTCCATTTTGTTATCGCGAGAGCAATCAAATTATTCAGGGCAGAAGGAAGGGCGGGCTTGCATGCACATATTGGGCCTTAAAGATGGGCCCAAAACGAATAAATGAAACAAATGGTTGCTGAGGAAATTGAACAATCACCAGGGAGACCAGGGATACTAAGCTACTTAAAAGCATTGATTTTACGCATACTAACTCAGAAACTTTAACTAGGGACCTAAATAAAAAACCAAATCTTGTTCTGATAAGTGCATGTTTGCTACAAGTTTGTCCTTCCTCATATGCATGAATTAAAATGGACGCATTCTTAGTATTCCCGGAGTATATATGAACTTCCATATTTTGTAAAATTAAACATTTTTTAATAATATTGGATAATCCTAAAATAAGATTAGATACATAAAAGCTATACTCATTAGTTTATTAAACAGTAAGAATTTTAATATTATTTCATAAATAGCTTTTTTCTTTTATAGAATTTCATAGATAATTTTATTTCATTAGAATTTTATTTTATTTTATGAATGTCATCTCTTAAAGAATTTGAGAGTATAAATTAGGAAGCTTAATTTAATTTACCAGAAAAGGGATGTTATTTCTTCTTGCGATACAGAATCGGGGATGAACATAATAAGTAAGTAGGGGTGAAAGCTTTTAATTTGACCTATATATCTGGTTAGGGTCAAATCAACAGATGAAAGAAGCGGGATTCGGGTTGGCTTGAACCTAGTCCAATTTAAACAAGTGAAAATCGGGTTGGTTCGGGTCACTCCAGAATTAACCCGAAATAACCCCAATTCTCATATTCTCAACCTATTTCCAGTTCATTCCTAGCCCAAGTGCACCCACATATTTAACCATTTATATCCTTATTAACCCTAGCACTCTCATATCTCACTTTCATCCCATTTTCACCGTTGCCTTCCCACTGCTTTGGAGTCGCTCGCTTCCCTCGCTTGTTGTCCCTCGATCACCTTCCTTACTTGTTGTTGTGCTGCCTTCTTGCATTGCTCACCTCCTTCACTTGCCTTACATTACTCACTCACCGTCAACCTTCTCGTCTGTCATTTGTCGCTCCGTTGTTAGCCTTCTCGTTAACCTTGCCCCCATCACCCATTGCTTATCGGCCTTCTCATTGCCTTTCGCCCATCTCTTGTTGCTCCGTCACCATCCTGCCTAGTTGCTGGCCTCTTTCGCCTAGTCATCATATCTTATTTCCCTTGGCCCCATTGGTGATTTATGATTTTTAGATTTTTTATCTGTTTCAAATCTCAGTTCAATTCTTCTTTAATTTGCTTAGAATTTGTGTTTGTTGCCTAGAAAAGAGACAGTTAATCAGGCGTGGAGGTCAAGTTAAAGATGGCGAGCTAAGCGTGGATGAGTTGAAAAATTCAGATTGAAGAGATGCCTAGAGCGGGCGGAAATCGATTCAACCCAACCCTAATCTATTTCTTTTTTGGGGGTTAGGGTCATTTCAGGTTGAACACTTAATTCAAGTCATCAAATGGTCTCTCAATTTTCATATTTGGGCTCGAACCTGAAACTTGAAACTTTCACCCATATAAGCAAGTATGTAATTTAAAGCCCCTCATTCAACTGGTAAGCACAAGTGACACCAATAGTGGTAAAATTGCATTGGAGTTCTTTAGATTTCACACAGTAGCCACTTTTCTTCCTTTCTTTCATATGTAGTACCTCCTAACTTTATATACTTGTAAAGTTTCTAAACAAAAAAAAATAATTTTTCAATTTACAATATTTTATTACTTTTCTCGATGTGGAATTGAGGATGTGACAATAAAGTAATATAAATGGATAGCACTGATATTTCACATAATTCATTACAAAAACGTATTTACATATTATATAGGGGCGAAGCTACAAAGTTTGTTAACGGGGGAAAATAAACAATGGTAAATAAAAATATTTACTCAAAATTATGTTTGATAATGTTTTATAAGAGTTTTCCCATTAATTTAACTATAGGAATTCATGAATTATTTTTTTGACCTGCTAGATTTAGCAAGTTTATATGATATACCATTTAATTTGATTGATTTCATGTTTTTCTTCAATAATGGAATCAATATTTTAAATTCGATAGGTCAAACTGATTTTTGACTCTATGTTACAATTTTTTCAAAATTACTTGGGGCAATTAACCCCGCTTCAATGTATGTGGCTCTATCACTGATTATAGAATATTGTTAGCAAATTGTTAGAGGATTGCTACATATTCTCCTACTATCCTGTTATCTTTATCCTTATTAGTAGATTTGTGTGATACTACTTATTATAGTCATGTGCTAGGCTTAGACTTCTTATATAGCCAAATGACTTGTTGTATAAGTAAGCTAACTCCTTCATGAATGAAATATAAGGTTGAGAGCAAAATTCATGTGGTATTAGAGCAAGTCTCAATTTTTTGAAACTTAAAAATAACTACAAAATGAGAGATAATTTGAACAAGAAAGCTAGTGATTCAGGTTTACCTCTAGTTGGTCCTAATGACCTTTCTTCCCTTTATTACATGAGCGCATTTGATAATCTAGGTGTCAATCTCATTGGAGTCTTGTTGAAGGGAGATCATTATTCTACTTGGAAGCGTGCAATGCAAAATGCACTAAGAGCAAAAAACAAAACTTGCTTTCATTAATGGTGAACTTGAAAAACTAAAAAAGACTTTAGAATGATTGCAGGCCTAGGAATAGTGCAATTCCATGTGATTTCATGGATATTTAATGCGCCATTTCCTAATCTATATAGAAGTGTGACATACACAGAAATAGCAAGAGAAATTTGGTTGGATTTGCAGGAAAGCTTCTTTCAAGGGAATGCTCCAAGGATTCATGAGTTGAAGAGAGAAATAACTCTCTCACAACAAAGAGATTAGTTAGTAGCTATGACATTGCCGTCCCCGGCCCTGCCTAGGAAGCTTGTGAGAACTGGTCTTACGATGATTACAATTAGCTAGCTGTACATGTGCATAAATTAAAACTTTGTGATTCTAGTTGATTAACCTAGAGTCTGCAATATGTATGCCCTTATACTTTGACTAGAGTAAAAGGAAATCATAAAAACATTTACTTAGCCAAGATACTTTTCATAGAAAACGAGTTCAAATAGCCAAAGCATACAAAACCAACATTTTTATGGTTAATACTACACATAACAACTGTGTGAGAGCATTCAACAAGAAGTAGACTAATGCTCCTCACCCAGAAGCAACCATCGAGTCTAAGACTTAAAATATAAACAAGGGAAGCAACTAGGTGCACAACATATACATGCCTCGACTCAGATCTCTTCAAACTAATTCCCGTCTTAGAGGTAAGTCCTAGTGGAGAGTCACAAAAGCCCTGTCCACGTGCTGCTAGACTCCGCGGCTAAGAAAACATTATAGTTAGCACTGTTACTTAACCAACAAGTAACCCAAGTATACTAGAATCACAAGGATTCTCAAGCGAAGTACTTGTAACAATAAACTACTGCGACAACCCTCAACGGTTATCCGGCTCAACAATGTTAGAATCTATACAACATAACTAGAGAATGAGAATTCAGAATTCTTAGTATGGGGTCTTTACTTACAAGAAAAGTTACTAAGGATAATACATATGTAATCTACTGAGAGCTCTTTTAGCTTGAGGCTAAACTTATGCACCTAGGTTTTAGTCCCTTGGGACCTGTACTCTTTCTAGTCCTTGAACTACAAAGTAGAGCCTTGCCTACTAGCAAACTTAGCTTACCAGCCTAACCAGTGATGATTCATTAGTTGAAATTCCCTTATATTGTATAGGGGCACTATGGTAGGACTATTGTCAATTAGGCCATAAAAACCCACTAGGTGCACTAAGTTTCCGCGTCGAAGCCTCATGCCCGATGGCACGGCTAGGTCATCAATGGTACTAAACCTTTCATCCAAGTTAATGATATCTCATTGTGGCATTTAATAACTAGTTTTCTTGTTTATGGTAGAAGTAACCACAAAAACTCAAGAAAACTCATTGGTCTCATAAGAGTTTTGGAAGCCTCAGCGTACCCCTCGAATACTTAAACCCCTTGGTACCCTAAGCACCCCCTCAGGCTTCCTCTCAGATCCTATAGAAAAATTGGAAAATTTCAGCCAACATAATTATGGTGATGCATCACCATAGTTATCAACCCCTGGAAATTTTTCGGGCGTTAGTAATGTGTTCGCCAATACCTACGATGCCTAAAATTTTCCAGTTTTGCTGCTATCACTTTGGAAGATTTACCAAACATACCAAACATGCCTGGATGGCCTTCCAACTTCACATACCTATGAAACATGTTACAAATACCATAACCAACTTGTTAGTATTGTGCCCAAAAGCCAATCATGAGATGATTGTATTTTACACATTGAATCATGATATTTTATTAAGGCATTAATCCAGTAATTATGTTTGTTGTTTTGTTTTTACGTAACGTAATAAACATAATTGTAATCCTAGAATAATGATATTCTCAAATGTTCCTGGTCTAATATTATTGTGGAGTGGGTTGTAATAATATATAACGACTAGCATATATGGAGACTAATATAAGATATGTAGTCTACATATAGGTACAAGTTGGATAACTTGTGTATTAGATCGACTCACCATGAGAACGCTAAATGGATCGTTATATGAGTGTCATAAATGATTGTCATAGTGATCATGGTATATGTAGTCCTTTGACCTAAGGTCATCAAGATTCCCTACATGTGAGCATATACTTTAATACTTTCCTTTGTTGCTCGTAATTGAATGAACTTGAAGGAGATCATTGGGTATGTAACATATCATGCGAAGGATTTTGTATGATCAAGATGAGATTTGTTCCTCTTATGTAACGGGAGTGATATCTTCAGGCCCTTTAATAGAGTAAGACTTAAAAAATGCATGACCATGCTCGGATAAGTTGATATACGATATCAATGTCATTAGTTTAAGTTAGTCTATTCGGTAATCAAGAAACCAAAGATTGGGCTATACGAGATTGACACATTCCATGTTTCGTGCTTAGTCTTGATATCTTGGACAAAAGGACAATGGCATATATCGGTAATGATTATAAAAGTTGAGTCGAATCATCGACAATTTTGTCACTTGGGTAGCAATGATGTGTTGCTAGATACCGCTCATTTCTTATGATCATAAATGTGATTTATGATAATTGCTAACGTGGTAAAAGCTTATTGAGTCGCACGCATAGAGCTATTTGGATTATTATAGTACATGGACTAATTATTTTGGGTAATGATTTCATACTAATTTTCGTATTAATAATGAGTCCAAAAGTTGAGTTATTATTAAGCCTGAAATTAAAGCTTAATTGGATTAGGGATTTGAAACCCATTAGGCCTAGAAGTTGAGTCTCACTATAAATATAATTTTTAGTGAGAAATTCACAGCTTTACCCTAGCCTTCAAAAAAGGACAGCCGCACCCTTCTCTTGGAATTCTTTGGAGGACGCAAGCTAGCACTGCGAGTGTAAGAAAAATGCATCTACCGAGACATGGTGGAAGCGTGGTGATTCCGAGAGGCTCGTGTGGATACCATAGAGAGCTTGAACACGCCAACTGTTCAGGTTTTGTGATTCAACCCTACAATTGGGTGAGAGATCTCAACTGAAATTAGGTATGAAAAATTTGAACATCCGGTTTACTCCGTTTCACTTGGATTTTGGAAGGTTTCAGTTAAATTTTACTGCGCTTGTTTGGCTCACGAAATCTTACACAACTATCATAAGCCTACCTATGATGCATTGTAACATCATTCTAAGCTCCATAAAACTAATAGTTCACCATGTTCAACTTTGCCCACTAACTAATGCTATTACCAAAACTACTTGAATTCATCAAGCAATTACATTCCAATAGCATTAATCAAGCTTGAAAACATAACTCGCTTACCTTAGTTTCAACTCATAAGCAAGAACCAAGCAAACTTTCCACAAAAACCAAGTTTCATAAAGTCCTACCTAAGTTCTAAGCAAATAAATGCACAAAACACCAAATTACTGACTTCTAACTAAAACCTAATCTTCCAATCATCTAATACATAAGAATTCACCATGAAATCATAAGTTACCTTGCATAAAAATAGGGGATAGCTAAAAATGTGATTCCAAGTTTAAAAAACATGAAATTTCACTTGGAACAAGCTTCCTAATGCATATACACTCTTGGTAGCTTCAATTTTCACAAAAAACTCTTGGTTTTGGGCTTGGTTTCATAAAAAATTGGTAAAGTGATGGTGAGCTTGGGTTTTGAGTGAAAATGGCAGCTTTGCCTCAACTATATATGGCAAAATTTGACCCGACCTGAAGACCTGACCCAACACACCCGAACCTAAGCCTGACCTGACCCGATTTAACCAGAAAAGTCAACGATTTGAACCCGATTGCACCTAACCCGACTAAAGTGGTACCTGAGAAAACTCGAACCTGAACCTGACCTGACTTGAACCCGAGATGATCCGATGACTAAACCCGACAAGACCCGATTTTAACTTAAATCAATATAAAATATATAATCGGGAAAAACTTTAAAAAAATTATGATTTAATATATATAAATAAGTTTCTTCTATTCTGCTGATCTGTTTTACATTGTAGAGCGAGCGAATGAGAACTATAGAGAAATGATTAGTGAAACGGTCATAGAGAGATAAAAATAATTAAGTTTTAGAAATTATAGTACCTCTTCTGTCCCATATTCTTTGAAATATTTGAAATTTTCAAATAGTTTGAATTGAATTTATTCATATTACTCCTTATATCTCAAATTATTTGCACCATTTATATTTTAACAATTAATAATAATTTTTTATTTAAACATTTTAATATTATAAATAAATAATTTTATACAAGACCTAAATTTTGTAAATATATTTTTTTAAATTTTTTAATAAACAATAATATAAATAAATTCATGTCAAACTAGTCAGAAAAGTTAAATGGAGCAAAGAAAATGGGACGGAGGGAGATTATTTGTTAGAAAAAAATTTAAAAAGTATATATTTAGAAACTATAGGTCTTTATTTATTATTTAATATAATCATTTTTTATTTATATGCTAAAATGTTGAAAATAAAAAATTATAGATTAATTGTTGAATAGTGAATATTACAAAGAACTTGACATAGAGAGGGTATTTTATTAAATAAATTATATATTAATATATCTTCATAAATTTTATATTATTTTTATGTCTAGTTAAATTAAATTTTAATCAAAATTAAATAAAAAAACTGAATCAATTTAGCAATTTCGGCTTATGAATCAGTGAACCGAGTAAACCCGATAATCAAGCTAAATCTGGTCTAAGACCCGATAACCCGACCTGATTGGATCCGAACCCAAATAAACCCAGCTTGACCCAACCCGAACCCGAAATCTACTCAATTAAAAATCAACCCGAATACAAATAACCCGACCTGTACCTGAATACATGTTAACCTGATTAAACTTGAACCTGAATGACCTAACCCAAACCTGACCCGACCCACCCAATTGCCATCCCTTACATACTCTTTTAAAACAAAAACCACCAAAGTTTATGCATAGTTACAAACAAACCTTCTTCTTTCCTTAGTAACTAGTTAAACTTGGTCAAATCTTATTTATTGGAGTTAAGTTTGGGTTTAAGGAAAAATTTAGGTTTTTAAAACTTATTTTTAACCCTTAGGACCCAGCCCAACACTTCGGGATGCAAAATTATCATTCTGCTCTTGAGCTCTATTGAGTACCTAAACTCCTCAAAACTTAACGAACTTTGCTCAACTTATTTATTCTTACTATGTGAACTTGAATTAAGGTTCCAAACTAGATTTCAACCACTTTACCTTCCTTGAATAACCCTCCAGCTGAGAGAGTCAGAACAAGCTACCTACTACACAATGTTGAAAAGCTTGTTGGATGAACTATCAACATACTCCAACATTCTAGCAAGTACATGTAATGCCGCAAAAGCATTCTTACAGAGAAAGAATGTGAGATGCTACTTTTTTTTTTCTTATGAGACTAAAAGATAATTTTGGTGTGTTAAGGTCCCAAATGTTGAACATGAAGCCACTCCCTACACAAAATAAGGCTTATGTAGTTGCTATTAAAGAAGAAAGACAACAGAGCATTGTTATTGTAACTTATTTTGCAATTGAGGTTGTTGTACTTGTTCTACAACTTCAACAAAGAAAAAACTTGAAGAAAGATGATGCTTGAAACAAAGACAAAAACAAATAGGTATGTGATCATTGTGGCAAGACAGGATACTTATGCTCCATGTGTTTTGAGATAGTTGGATATCTCGAATGGTAAGAACAAAAAGGTGAATTCACTAGATGATGCTTGAGAATTAGAATAAGATATGCTTATGATACAAACTACCTTAAGTTTTAAAACCCTCTAAACCTAAACCACAAACGCACAGTTGTCACTTGTAGTATGGTAAATAGGGTCAATCCCATAAGGATAGATTTATATCATTTGAAAAATATCACTAATTGTAGACCTGACTTTAGCTAGATAATCAAAGCTTGGATAATTTACTTGAATAATAAATAGAAGGGACTAAACTAACTTAAGCTAACATATTACTCAATGAGAGCAATCATAAACAATGCAGTTTTTTTATTTTTGAAGAGTTAATAAAAGCACACTTCCTATGAGTTTCACTACTTAATTTAGTTAGCTAGTAAATTATTACTAATGCCTAAATTTTTCTCCTTACTGGTGAAGTGATTTAGTTGGGCTCTCAATTTTTTAAGTTAGGGGTGTTATCAGTACCAATTATCATAAGAACCAATTACTCTGCGCCTAGTGTCCTAGATAAGTTTCCCAACAAGTCTATGATCACTACGTTCTTCTCTTATTTCTAATTCTTTCTAACCTTACCCAAGAGTTAAATAGAATCTAAGGTGCAATTGCTTAAGACCCTTAATCAATTAACACAATAATAAGCTCATGTAGAAGAGTAAATAGGTAATAGTGGAAAATCAAAGATGATTATCTATTCATTCAAAAAGCATAACGATGCCAAGTAGTTACAACCATAGAAAGTGTTTAGAGAACTACTACATGCTAAAATTAAATATAAACATGAAAGTAGAAGAAATAATGTCCATAACAAGCTAAAAGAAGAATGAAAGAATAAACCCTAGTTGACTTAGTAGAGTTTGATTCCCCAAGTCTTCAAGTAAGCCTCATTGAGCACTCCAAGCTTCCTTCAAGTGAGCTCCAAGAGAAAAAAATAGAAGAAGAAGTTTCTAACCCTAGAAGAGAAATAGTGTTGGAGAAGATACTTCTAGAAAATGGGAAATACGCTCTTTCTAAGGTTTCAAAACCTATCCCTCTTAAAACCAAACACAAAATGACAAGAAAATCTGAGAAATAGATTGCTAGGTCACTGTCAACTGGGGCCGCAACCATGGGTTTTCGAAGCCACAAACTTGGTGCAAAATCTAAAGCTTTCTAGGTGTATGGAAGGCTAAGACAACAACCCTAACAATTGAGGGATAAGGCCTTGACATTTCTGGACTTCTCTGGCCATTCTGGGGTGCTAAGGCCACGACCTTAGGTTTTAGGGTACGCAGTTCTAGTATTCATCTTTAATATTTTAGCCATAACTTTTCTTACATGTGTCCGATTAAAGCAATTCAAAAACCTATGTGAAGCTAAGAAGGAAGACTACAATTTTCCTATTTTTTCACCAAAGTCTGAATTTGCCAATAAAAGGTCCAAATTTAGCTTGTAATTTAAACCTTTTGCAAGCTTCCTTGTGCATTTTTGCTCAATTTTTATGCCAATGTCCACCCAAGCCCCTTGAAATATGCATTATGACCTACAAGACACAAATATAGCTAAGATCTAGCAAATTTGGCAATAATTTAGCACAAAAGTGGGTGAAATATATAGGGAATCATTAACCTTCTTCCAAGTTTCCTTGTGCATTTGTGCCCCATTTTTGTGCCAATGTCTACTCAAGCCCCTTGAAATATGCATTATGACCTACAAGAGACAAATATAACTAATATTTAACAATTTTGACAATAATTTAGCACAAAAGTAGGTGAAATATATAGGAGTATCATGCGACTATCGCTGAAAATCAAAAGACAACCAAACAAGGAAAGGCTCAAGTGAACAATGCTACTTTGGATCAAGATTCAGGCAATAATGCCCCTTCGAATTGTCTTATACCTTCACCTAAAAGCAAAATGGCAAACTCATCTTCCTCTCAAACAAAACCTCATCGGGAAATTTTGCTGGTAAAAGTATAACCAATGTTCTTGGCTGGATTATGGACGCTAGAGCTTCTTATGACTTCATGTAGGAAGGCTTTGAAAAAAATTCAGCATACTCATAAAATCTTTCCTATATAGCTACCTAAAGGAACAACATCCAACATTGAAACAATTGGTTATTTGATACTAAACTAACCACTGTTCTCCATGTTCCTCCCTTTACATATAACTTGTTCCCAGGAATTAAATTGTTGTATATCCTTCTATCTTCTCGTTGTGTCATACAGATTTAGCCACGATGAGGTAGATTGGCATGAGTGAACTTAGAGACTACTTATATTACTTCGGGAAAAGTCTTAATGCCCACATCCATTGCTGCTACAATCAAGGTGGATAGTCAAATTACATTGTGGCATAGGCTTTTTGGTTATATCCCTTTTAGAAATATGTCTTTGTTCTTCAAGTATCAAGTTTGTTTTTTGAAAGCTTGAATAAGTGTTGAGATTATTGTAACTATACATACACATGAACTGCTATGAAGTAAAACTCTAACAAATTTCTTTACCTAGCATTATTTGAACATATAAATAACAATAACTTTGTAAAAAAGAATTTAAGAAGATAGAGGAGGGAGGGGCCAAGGGTGTGCACTCTACAAAACAAATATGAAACAACATATATATAGGCATGTAGGTACTGATTAATAGTAATTAAAACCTATCACTAGCTGGATGAGTCATTAACCAAAAGAAAATGTTGATGCCATTGTGGAGACAAATGATTAGTTTATAAAATTGTCAAAGGAAAATTTTGTTAATTAATTTTTTTATTGAAATAATAAATTTCTTCAATAGACAAAAGTGGTGAAACTTGCAACCAACAATGTACAAGGTCAACATGAAGCTCAAAAAGGGAGATAAGATTAAAAAAAAGCCAGCTGCAGGCTTGGGATATTGGTGTTGCGGCCCTCACAAGAGAAAATACCAATTTTAGATCGGAGCCTAGAGACACATCCATCCTTGGCAGCTGGGCACACATCCTGAGTTTATAGGGATGTGTCTCCAGTTAACCATTTTCCTTTCTTCTTTTGCACAGGTAGGGATGCACCCCCTGGCTTTTGGGATGCATCCTTAGGCCTCCAGAAGCCTTTCCTGCCTAATCCTTCTCAAAAGCTGCATCTTCAAGTTTTGGGCCTGCGACTCTGACTTCCCAACTTGCTTACACCCTGAGGTTCATCTATTTTGACCCATCTTTCAAGTCCCTTGCCTTGAGAAACATCAAAGACCCAATTTCTTATTACAAATCATGCAAGTATTCATAGGACAAACAATGCAAGTACTTAGGAACTATGCTAAAAGATCAACCTAAATGTATTAAAAATTTCAATGCATCAAGGTCTTTTCACAATCTCTCCACTGATTTTAATAAATTGTAATATCATTCAGTGTAAATAGTAAAAAAAAATCAAACAGAAAAAATAAAGGTATAGAGAGATCCCCTTTGATACTGCGTACATAAGTGGTTTGAGCATTCTTATAGCCTTGTTGGTCAGGAATGCTAGGTCATCCACAACTTGAAAGTGGTAAAAAAGGTATAGGTTTAGTTAGTAGTTGTTGAGCGATTAATAGCTTAATTAACGGCTCATAATATAAGTTGTGGACAGACGTTTGCAAATTAATTTGTTCACTAATTAAATACGCATCCCATTATAAAGCTACTATATAATACATTACTAATATTTTTAACTGCTATTCAATTAGTGATATAGGTGTGGGAGAGCCACGATTAGTAATGGGTGCTGATTAAAGTAAACATTAACTTATAGTCTCAGCAAAGGTTGAATTGTCATAGTATTGATAAACAAGTTTTTACTTCATAACTAAATATTTTATTCATAATGGTAGAGATCTTTTGAATTTTCAATTATTGGGTTAGTTAATAAAATTTTATCAAAATTAATAAAATTATCAACTAAAGTAGTCTGCAAATTTGTTGGAATTAATAAATTGTATCAAAATGAATAAAATTTTGAATGATTGTCGGGTAATGGGAGAGTCTTGTACAACTTTAGGGTGTGCAGCGTGGTTACCCCCAAGATTTCATGTCATTTATAGTTTTATCCCCAAATTTGGAAACCAAGGTTATCTTCTATGTTTCCAGTACCAATAGAAAAAAAAATTGTCTTGAATTTAAATAAAAAGGAAAAAATAAAAAATTTAAAATTATTATTTGATATTTTAAATTTATTATAAGATAAAAAATAAATAATTTAAATTAATTAGTGACTTAAAATTTATATCGGCCCCATTGATAAGTGCAAAAATGCTTGGAGAAAGCTATAGATTTGCAAACTTGTGGGGTAAACGTGTAAATAGTACCAAAACCTAAGTATTAAAAACATATCTCAGCAAAATTTGTTAAAACTTCAATATGATATGTTAATTTTTTTTCTTTACCGGTTCAGTGCCGCTTTTTTTTTTTTTTTTTTTTGCTTATTTATTTTGGGGCGAGTAAGGGTAACTTACATAAGTGGTCCTCCATTTGTCTGCAGTGATACCTAAAAAACCCCGATTTGTCCTGAAATCCTAATTCACTGTATTGGATTTATTTCTTATGTTTTTCTAATTACCAAATTTGTTATCAAAACCTTTCAAACATTTCAAAATTTTTAGACATTTTGAATTGATCATAACTTAATCTAAATTAAATATTTTATAGTATTTTTTTTTCCTATAAATATAATCAACATGAAAAACTGGTATCTTTATTGATCCCCGCAATGAAATGCGGGTCACAATTTAATTCAAATCTAAGAGAAATTCAATGGTGCAACCTATGTAATGTTCATCATTCACATGTTATTGAATGATAGCTTGCTCATAATTGAGTTACAATTGAACAATGTAATATAACTCATCTACCATACATAAACTGTGGTCTAAGGCCTCATTTAGTCGTTAGAATGACCATTTTTTTATTCAGAAACATTACAAGTATAGGGAGTTAGAGGTGCTATAGGAAACTTAGGGAGAATTGGCTGTTATGTGAAACTTGGAGCAATCTATCTGTAATTTTGTCATTGCTAGGGTGCCTTGGTTGGAAGAGAATACTTTGCGTGCTACTTGAACTCAGGCCAATATTATGAGTGTCCCTTGTGCAGTTTTGCCTACCAGCTATGTTGGATGCACAGAACTTAAAATGGGCTAGAGAAGAAAGATTAAATATCCAAAATAAAATGATAAGAGATATTACCATATCACATGCTTTAATTAAGTACACATAGAATGAGTGGTTCTAATTAATGGGATAAAACTAATCTCATTCCTGCTCAAATGAGGCCTGAAGGGGAAATCTATGGCTAGTAAGGGGCGGCATATATTAATTCAAAAAAAAAATAGCGATGGCGGAGGAAAGAAGCCCACCGGCCACCCCTCCATGGGACCAAAACGAGGACCAAATGCTTCGTGCCATTCCAAGCACTCGCTTTCAATTTTCAATGTTTAAAGTCTTTAGCATGAAAATTGTCCTCTCTTTCCAATTTGGTGGCCTCTCTCACCCTTTCTTTGTCGACACCAATATTACCAACTCAATTTTTCTTGTGATCCATTTTCATTTTAATTTATTTATGGATATGCCCATTCAATATTCTACATCAAAGGACACAGCAATTTCACTTTCCATGTGTTGGGGCAATTGTTGCTTACAGACAAATGTAAGAAGTGTAAAATACGACAAAATAAGTAATTAAAATTATCAAGGAAGATTCATCTAAATCAGTTAAGGGTTAATTATCTCCTTAAATAAGGGTCATAAATATTGGAGGCTGCCTTGGACGTCATTTGAAATTGTCAAGGGAAACGAATGAATTGATCAAGTTAGGACAGCTAGCTTGACAGGGAGGTAAAGAGAAAGCAAACAAACAAACTTGGAATTAGGTTTCAGATGTGATTAGTTGATCATCTCAGTTTTGTAAGATAAGGAATGAATTATATTCCAAGTTTGAATCTTTCGAGCCAAGTAAAGCCAGCATCATTCAAAGCTACAATTTTTTCCCCTCTCAATTTCCGTTTTCAATATACAAAATTAGATTATACTATGTTCAAAATAGAAGTTGACATGAGGTTTGATGAAAACACAATAAATACCCCTAACAACCTTTAAATTTTCATTTTAAACCTTAGGTATGTTTTATATGAAGCAACGTCCCTACTCAAAAGGACACTAGAAAATAGTTCTATGCCATTTTATTGGTTATAACAATTGTATATATTGACTCGTTCGACTAAGATTTACCCATATTATTATAAGTTACTTCACCCACCTCATGTGTTCGTTTCAACTAAAAAAGTCATAACACCAAATGATATATCGGTCCTTTCAAAAGATGAATGGTGATACTTCTTATGAGAAAGGACAAACAAAATCCACGTATGTTGATGATAATGTATGAGGAGAATTCATTTAAAATCTTTAAAGTTAGAACAATTGTTCAAGTTAGTGATCAAAATAAAGTATTCAAACTTAATCATTTGGCTTCTTAAAATCTCTTAGCTCTATGTTTTTGTGTCTTAATCGTGATCTATTCTCGTCTTATTCACATCCAACATGGCCTATCAAGCATACCATCATGTTCTTTTAATCTTCTTTTCACTTTTTAGGTCTTTAGTTTGGACGATTACTCCACTTGCTCTCACTAATCATCAAGCAACGATGCGTCGATGCCTCGTCGTCGGCCACAAGATGGAACAAAGTTGGAGCCGGAGGGGCCGGGCCATGGCCCCTCTAAGTTTTCTTAGGAGAGTTAATTCCCCCAGCCCCCTTTTGTTTTGCAATATTTGTCGGTCTATTATTATTTTTTTATCCCAAGATGTGTGTTACTATTTTCAATTTATACATATTACTTCAAATTACCCGGCCCTATCATTATATAAAAGGAAATAGTAATGGACCGTAACCATCATGGATGGCAAGATTTGATTTGAGTCCCATGTGTCACTTGGATCTAAAGCCTCATGAATGTTCATCACAGGAATTATGTCATTTAGTAGGGTAACATCAGAGAGATATAATTAATATGCTTAGTGACACAATATTTATAAATTTAATGGAAAAAATTGAAAAATATTATGAGATGAGGGAACATATACAAAGCTTTCAAATTTCATTCCATGTGCAATTAGGCCCCTACAAATTGCCTTAGGACGATGAGTTATAAAGTTTTCCAAATTTATTTACATGTTCAATTATGCCTTCGCAAGTTCTCTTAGGACTACAGGTTAGTTACAATTACAGTCTTCCATATTTAATTATATGTTCAATTTTTCCCCTACATGTTAGAATATATATAAAATGAAGATAGTTTAGTATGTTGCTTTTAAGTTTTACCTGTTCAAAGTTCAGAGCCAAAACGGGCATAGTAACACACAAGGATATATAATGGGGGAGAGGAGAGGTCATCCAATTTCTGCCCCTAGTTGGCCAATGTCAACAGCATGAGGGAGACGAGGCTCTGATGTTAATAAGTAATATGTGCAATTCTTCACTAATTTAAAAAATCGGGTGCAAAGTTGCCAAAAACATATAAATTGAGGGGTTGTGGTGAAATTAGAACATATTTCAGTCTTCTCTCCCCCTTCCCCGTTCTTAGCCGAAAGAACCTGTACTCTCGAAACTTCAATGTAGCCCCAAGTCGACACTGCCTTAGGCCACAGGGTTGCACTACATCCTTTTCTGCCTCTTGCAATGGCTAAAGTTGTACATTACATAAAATTTTGGGCGTTAAAGTAATCTTTGAAGATTTTCAGGACTGATTTTCACTTACACTCCAAAGTACCGATGGATTTCAACCGTCCATTCCTAAGGAGCCCCTGAAATAAATAGTCTGAAATCTGAATCCATCCATGCGTCCGTTGGATTGAGACATGGTCCCAGAACCATGACCCCTTAATAAATTTGAAGAGGCAGTAGTGAGTTAGGAAATTACGAAAGGGTAGGGCCGCAGGGGTGGGGGAGCGTTGAGATACGCAAGGACCATCTACAAATGCAGACAACCCCCTGCCCTGCGCTGCCCTGCCTAGCACGCCCCACACCACAACAACCGGCTCCCAACTTCGCTCACACCCCTTCCCTTTTACCAACGCCATTTCCCCTTGGGATTTCCATCCCTCTCTCCCTTTCCCTTTAAATAAAAACAAGCCATCCTTTTCTCTTCCAAAACAAATAAATCCAAACCAAACCCAACCCCCTTCGCCCCAATCCATTGTCGTCGCTACGTGCACATATTAAGTAAAGGAAAAGTGTGATAGGTATTAATTAGCATCGGTCTTGCTGAACTTCCATGTCGACAACAAACACGAGAGCCCTCAACAGAAAGCTCACCCCACACACATCCATAAACAGACATTAATAAAACAGGAGGAGAGGGGAAGAAAAACAAAGGCGCAACAAAACCAAACCGACCAGACCCAGAAGAACAAGAACTAGATGAACAAGGAGGGTGTTTTGTTTTTGGCTGTGTGTCTCAAATGATGGGGCTTCCCTGATGGTTTCCTTCTCCTGCCCATTAAATTTCCTCTTCCTTCATTGCATTGAAGGGTCTGTTCTGATTCCGTTTGCCCTCTCCAATTCCTAACCTCTCGCCTCTCCATCTCCTTTTCTTCGTTTCTGGTTTTTGTTCTGCCATTAATGGCCGTTCAAGCTCAGTACCCTTCAAATGTCCTCCTCTTAAACGCACCTAACAAGACCGCCCAAGACGGGCTTGATTCTAGTAATTTGTTTCAGCCTCAAACAGGACCTTTTCTGGATCCGTCCCATTCTCTTTCCCACATGTTTTTCAGTAATGGAGGTCAGGATTCAATCTATGGGAATCTGTTCATCTCTTATCTCCGTCCTGAATCGTTTTTTCATGTCAACTGATTGGTTTTTTTTTTCCATTGAAGGGAGCGTCCAACGGAAGAGAGGAAGAGAAGTTTCGACGACGACCATCCCAATTCAAACGCAGGCCTCTCAGCTGATAGACCTCTCTCAGGCTCAGCTCCAATTTCACCACCCAAATGCCGTCTCCACAGGCCTCCGATTATCTTCCGGCGATCAACAACAGCAGCTAATCAGTCAAACACAACATTTTCAACAGCATCAGAAGCAGCAGAATCAACATGAGGTTAATCTAGTCACCTACCAATCTCCCTTGACATCTCTCTTATCGGAAGATCTCGCCGGTCAAATCAAGCAGTACAGAGAAGAACTCGACCAATATCTCCATGCCCAGGTACCATTTTTTTTTTTATTTTCCCAGATGGGTTATTATCTGTTTCGCCTTTTTTTGGCTTTTGTGATGAAAAGATTCCAATTTTGAAAGCTTTCCTCGGTTTCGGCTACAGGGGGAGCAGTTGCGGCGTGCTTTTGCAGAGAAGAGGCAGCGGCACTGCCTTGCTCTTCTCCGAGCGGTGGAGGAGCCGATGTTGAAGATATTGAGAGAGAAGGAGGCGGAGATGGAGAAGGCGGCCCGCCGCCAAGCTGAGCTGGAGGCGAAGGCAGCGAAGCTGATGATGGAGGCGCAGGTGTGGCAGGCCAGGGCGAGGGTACAGGAGGCGGCTGCGGCTTCTCTGCAGGCGCAGCTGCAGCAAGCAATAATAAGCGGTACGGCCGCGGCTACAGCTGCAGCCACACACGATGGCAGTACCGGCGAAGAGGGGCTCAAGAACGCCGGGGGAGTTGAGGGGCCGCCGGAGGATGCGGAGTCGGCATATATTGACCCGAATAGGGTGGCAGAGGTGGCGGGGCCTCCATGCAAGAGCTGCCGGCGATCGTTGGCGTCGGTGGTGCTGCTGCCGTGCCGGCACCTTTGCTTGTGTACAGAGTGTGACCAGGTGGCGCAAGTTTGCCCTCTTTGCCTCTCCGCCAGGAATTCCAGCGTGGAGGTTTTCCTCTATTGAAAAAACAAAAGAAAAACAAAAAAACAAAAATTAAGGATAAATAAGGCAAATAATTTACTTTTTTTAATAATCCATTTTTTTTTATTTTTGGAAAAATATTTTCTGGGGTTTCACATTTGGTGGGCAAGGACCTATTTCTTCTCTACCTCCTCCTCCTCCTTTTGTTTTGTTTTGTTTTCAAATTCCCCCTCTTCGAGAGAAACTCCAGAGAGATGAGTGCTATGTCCTGAATTTTTATAAGTAATTTGTGGTACCATAAATTCTTTTATGAGTATGTTTATCGTAATTTAGAATTACAAACAAATGCAATTTATTTTGTTCAGATTAAGTTGAGTGATTAAGTGACTTGTTTATCATTTAAATATTTATTGACTTTGTTTCAAAATAGTGCCAGAGTTTATTCAATAGTAGCTTTTAAAATAGTACTCCCTCCATCCCATATTATTTGCACCATATTGTTTTATTTTGGCCTCATACCAGATAAAATTCATCAATCCAGAATAATTATCTCACACAAACTTTTAAAATTCTAAGTTAAATATTAGGTAATTGTCTTTTAGTAAATTTAAATAGCTTAATATTTTTTTACAGTAATTAGTCAATTTAAATTAATAGTTTTTTCTTTCTAAAAGAAATAAATTTAATTTACAGGGAGAAAAAATGATTTGATTCTTTTCTTAACTATAAAAAAAATTATTGTACAAATAAAATTTATTATAAGACAGTTACCAGATAGTTTAAATTAGGGTAAATTCCATTTATGATCCCTAACCTTATTGTGTCATCCTAAACGGGTCCCTAACCTTCATTTTGTCCTATTAAAGTCCTCAACCTTCCTATTTGTGTCTCAATCGTAGTCTTTCTGTCATTTTTATGATTAACTTTGATAGAATTTTTGTAATAAATACCAACATTGGTTTTCCTTTTTTTTATTCTCACTCAAATAACCCTCAAGTTAATAAATTTATCACTACAACCATCAGCTCCTCTTCTTCCTCCATCATCATATCTTTTTCATCAATTGTTACAACTCTAATTGATCATAACTATTTGTGCTTACACACACCTGCAATCAAACCCAAAACCAACTGGGCCTGACTTGAGTGATGCAATAAAATATTTCTTCTCCAGAAATTGTGTGCTTTTGAGCAGGGGTATTGTCGACGAATCGAATCACTTTGTAGTCCCCCAATCTGCAATTCCCAAAAGAAACGATTTTGAACATGAATAGGAAGAGCTACAAATAAACATCAAAACTACCGAGAATCCAAATTATTTGTGCTCGCACGCACCTGTAATCGAACTCGAAACTGACTGGGCTCGACTAGTCCGCCTCCAGCTGCGGCGGGCGACGAATCGTGAATGGTGAAATGTGCCTGAATTCTTTAGTTGAGGGATTCCAAAAGGCAATGCAAAAGTTGTCAATGAGGTAGAGCAACTCGTTGCAAGGACCAGAGACATAAGGATCAAAACGGGAGTTATCGAAGAACGGCATCCAAATATTCTCCGCAGGCAGAAACTCGGCGGAGAGGGTTGCCAAGTAAAGTCTGTCGACATAGAATCTGGTGCGGCTAAGCCTGAGGAGGATTCTGAGATTTGGGTTTCATTTCTAGAGGAAGTGGTGGGTGGCAATGAACTTGCTTAATCGAATGGCAGCGCATAGAGACTTGGAAATGCATCCGAATCGGATGAAGGTTTTGATGGTAAGCCTCAAGAAGATGTCCATGGCTATCTTGTCCGGCAGCTCCTCCGTCAGCCATAGCAAATCCACAGAAACAGATGATTTCTACTGCCTAGCCATGGATTTGTTCTTGTTCATCCCTCTCCAAACTTTTCTGACGTTGTGGCTGTGACTCCTAGCATCTCTATCTTCATCATCATCTTCCCCATCAGCGAAATTTTGAGTCTTCAAACTGTTAACCCGAGAACCGCCAGGGAAAGCTTTAGATATTGTTGTCTCATAATTGCAGGACTCTACATCATCCTCTACTTGTCAATGAACAGAGCATAGGAAAAGGTCAAAATGGTCAGCACCGGTGGTGTCCTCCGAATCACCGGTGACCTCTAAAAGGAAGAAGCAAGAGGTATCGAGGAGATCCTTCTTCGCCTCCATCCTTTTATAGAACAAAGACTAGGGCACTCGGTTGTAGAGTCTTTCAAATTCAATTCTTTGGTCTTTGTGTTGGTGACTTGGGTTTGAAGTGTTTCAGTATTGTTTTTCAAATCACAGAGGAGGAAGGAAGGGTTGTTGCAAATCGTAATTATATAGTACTTGGTAGTGATAAATTTATTAGCTTGAGGGTTATTTGAGTGAGAATAAAAAAATGTAAGACCAATGTTGGCATTTGTCACAAAAATTCTGTCAAAGTTAACCATGAAAATGACAAAAGGACTACGATTGAAACACAAATATGGAGGTTGGGGACTTTAATAGGACAAAATGAAGGTTAGGGATCCGTTTAGGATGACGCGATAAGGTTAGGGGCCATAAATGAAATTTACCCGTTTAAATTATAATATAAAATGTAGTTATCAGAAAAATACACTGAGTTAACGAATCTCATTCAATAGGGACCAAAATGGAACATTTTTAATAGATTTAGGACTAAAATAAAGCATTCAATGAGTTAGAGATTAAAATGAAATAATAATTAAAGGTTAGGGACCATTTATGTAATTTACTTGTATATATTTGGGTTATATAGGATTAGGTTATATATGTATATAATATATGTAATACTTTAGATACTTAAATATTATATATAACATACGGATAAGGTATGGGTCGGATTCGGGGAGGATGGACCCCTAAATTTGTATCCAAGGTATTAAATAATACTAGTACTAGGTATATCGTATGGTATATTGTACTGCATACCATTATTGTTTTTATAAAAAAATGTTAGAATATTATTTTAAGATAAAATAAATTAAATAATTTTTTTACACTTTTTATATGTATTCTAATTTTTCTCATCATAATTTGTTTCAAATATAAATAAAAAATATATATGAAAGAAGATATTTTTTATATAAAAAATATAAAAATATTATATATAGAATAAAATAAATATTATTCAGAAAAAAATTAATTTACTGATACATGAGAGAAAAAGACTCTAATAATAACAATACTCAAAAGTTAGAAGACTACAAAAAAAAAGTAAAAGTAAAAGAAAACATAACAAAAAATAAAATTAAATATTGATATTAAAATATGTGCATTAATTATATTTTACTATTTTACATATTTGTGCATGATATTTTGATGTAAAATGACTAAAGAAGTATCTCACACATGCCCTATGAAAAATAGGGTGCTATAGTACATATATTAATGTATTTTTGTAGTATATTATGGTATTATGATTAAATGTACATAAAAGGTAACCGAGATGTGAAATATTACAAAATATCACGGTATATCATGATTTTTTGTGCAAAAATAAAATAAAATATGAAAATATGAAAATATTTGTATTTTATGTTGCTTATATGTGATAAGCAGTATATTACAGTATACCATGGTATTATATAAAGACCATGCTCATACCCTCCCTGTACTCGACAGGTACAAAAACAAAAATTACCTGAATAAGACCCAAAGATGTAAAACAAGTTCAAATCTTCTAATTACCTAAAGGGTTATCTAGTCCAAATCAATTGGTCTTTGAAGACCTCGGTATACCTAAGAATCTACCAATTTAAAATTGCAAATTACTTTCATTTTCAAGGATTTACCATCCTCACTTCATTTGTTTTTTTTTTTTTTCTATTTATAATGAAACAATTAAAAATAACTTCCTAAGTTAATACTTTAATAGTATCATGGGTAGGTGGAGGCTTGGATTTATCATTTTTTTTATTTATCTTATGTATGTCATACCTCTATAATTACCTTTTTACCCTCATTAAAAAATATAAATCTTAAACATGCCACCTTTACTACTTGACGCACCACAGCCTCCTTTTTCCAGCCCATTCACTGCAGTCAATTCTAGTCATTGTCCCACCTTACCATTGCTTCACGTAAGCCATCAACAACGCTTTAGAGGCCAGATCAAAGGGCATGAGTCGCATGACAAAAGCATCATGTATCGTTATAATCCCCTAGCCGTTTAGAGACGAATTGGTGATATCTGAATAAGACATCTTTGGCGAGGCTTTGGTAAGCCTTTTTACGTATGATTCACCTTTAAAATCTTGTAAAAGCACGAGTTCTTATTCATTTTTAGATTACAAGCCATTATACTTCTGACAGAAAGCCTAGTCGCTGTCGAATTGCTTTGGCAGGGAATTGGTGGCGAGAAACTTAATGATTGGCCGATCAAAGTGGTTGCTCTATACATAGAGGAAGAACAAAGAGTGATGAGAAAGTGGTTGCCATTGAAAATCTCCAATGAGTTCAAAAAGAAAAACCTAAGATTTGAGCTTATTTGGCTTTAGCCCTTAATTTTTTCATTTAACCTAATTTTACCACTAACTTTTATATTTAAGGTAAAATTTAAAGTGATATGGACAAATTTAAAAAATAATGTGGAAGAAATCATAAGATTATTTACAAAAAAAATAATATATTAGTAACAGTTTTGCACTATAATTTGTACATATGTGTCATATTTTGTACATATTCGTCACTTGTTTTATATATCGAGTTTTATACATGTCAATTAAAATTCTCATAATTTTATTTGTACACATGTCTCATATAATTTATACAAATCTCTCATAATAAATATACATATCAATTGTTTGATTTGTATATATCTCTAATCTTATTGGTATATGAAACTTATACATATCTAACATCTGATTTTTACATATCACTATTGTATTACTATTAGTTGAATTTTTATCCTAATTTTCATTTCATTTACAAATATATAAATCTTGTACATATAATTGAACACACTTATAGGATATCTCTAATCTCTTTTTTATATATATATCATATGATTTTTTACATATATCCATCACTTGTTTTATATATCAAGTTTCATACATATCTGTCACTTAATTTGTGCATATCTTATTCTTTTATGGGAGGTCGAACTTGTACATATTACTGAAAACATATTTGTGACCTCATTTGTATATATGCCACACATTATTTATACAGATCTCATATTTTATCTATATATTAAGTTGTACATGTCTAGTAATGGCATGCCCACATATATAATATGGGGGTTCATGGGCCCTCATTTTTCTAGGAAAATGTCAATAAATGATAGATAATTTAGTAATTGGACTCCTTTTAATTTTTTAATGGGCCCTCATAATTTTTATAATATATAATGACATAAAAAATGCCTCATTTACCTTAATAAAAATAAAAGAATAGTTCAGTTTCTTTGCTTCATTGGTAATCATAGCAATAGAAGTCCTATACTGGTCTCTAAAATTTCATATATTTTCGTACATAGGATTTAAATTTTTTTTGCCACTCTCTTATATTTTCAAACATATGAAAAAACTAAGGAGCTAGTTGGACACTTGATATAGTCAAATGAGTCAAGTGAGAACGAATGTCCAAATTTATAGGGTAAAAGAAAATTTTTGTTTCCTACATTTTGTACAACATGGGTATCTCATTCACCTTATCCATATTTCATTAAAGCAAGTCAACCACGGCTAATAAAAAAAATGCTAAATCAAAACATTTTCAGATCTTGATCTATTTGTTTTTACAATCATTATGTTATGTATGCAAATTTATAAACTTTATTTTATAATATTATTGTTTAATATACACAAATGGACTCCATTTTGTAAAATTTCTGGATCGTCTACTAATGTCTAGTACTTAATTTATACATATCTCTAATTTTAGGAGCACAAAATTTAATGTGTTTACACTTATTTTATGCTATAAAAAATAGTATTAAAATATAAATATATATAAATATAAGGGTGGGGTGCACGTTAACTTACTCTTCTATGATTTGCCAATTTCAAGTTGGAAAACCAAAAGTTATCTCTGATATTTATTTTTCTTTTTGTTATTTGCAATATTTTAAAATAATTTTCTTTTCCATCACTTTTCTTCTCAGTAATCATGCCTAAAAAGTTAGAGAAACAGCCATGTAATTATGGCATTGGTCTTAATTTATTGATGACCACTGACCTATTTGATTGCTACCATTAATTTGTGGCCAAAGCCAAATAATTTGTGCAGAATTTATGATGCCGGCTTTGGTGGCAGAAAAAGATGCAGAATATATGTCCTAACTAATACTTTTCACATTATTGTTTTGGTGAGTAGAGAGCATCAGCTAACAAAAAATAAACTTTGTCACTTATATCCAAGAATTTATCAAAAATATTGTTAGAAATCTAGACGTGAGATTTTGGCAACATTTGATAAAATTTTAACAATACGAGAGAATTGAAATCTTACCTTATCAACAAAATCACATTATTTCCATTATATTGCTACGAAAGCGCAGTTTACTTAACTTGACCATGGTTTCTACCAAGTTTCACTTTTTTTTACTTTTCTTGCAACCGAAAAATAAAACCTGGAATTTTCAAATGGCATAAATTGGATGTGTTTGAGTTATTGGAATCAGCTAGCCTTGTATAAAAGCAAACTTCAGGCCCAAGAGAATTAATTAAAGCATATAGTCAGACAGCCATAAGCATTCAAACTTTGAATATGTTAAGAGGCATCAGAGTTGGAATCAATTGGTTTGGGGGGAAAAAGGTGATCTTATATTCCTTTTCTTTGACCTTTAGAAAAACGCTAAATGTAATTAAACTAATGTATAAAAATTAACTAATCTAACTTGATTTTTCAAGAATCAGTCAAATTGTGCCACATAAAATTTTATAAGAGTTTCAATAAAATTTTTAGTCGAAATGGGAAATTAAATATGCCACAAATCTTATCAAATCAACTATTGCTGCATTCTTTGAGGCAAATATACCATCGATTTTTTTTTTCGGGCATTAAAAGTATGCACTCACCTGGGCACATCCAACATGAATTGCAGTCGAAGAAGCGAGGGATGGGTTTTGTTCCACCATGCATGGGTAATAAAAGCCTCATCATTTATCGATTTAATTGTTTTTTGACAAGTGTCTCTTCCTGGGGCTACCTTTCCACGGTTACGGGTTTGTACCATTGGTGGAACCGGAATAAGGTTTGTGTATGAAGCACAATGTTACACACCCAAGTGTTTGGTTGAATCAATAAAGGCCTGGACATCAAACTGGGAGGCTTCATTTCCACCCATGCGCACATGACCAGCTCTGCCTTAGTTTCCCTGATGATCTCCTCCACCCAGCGGCTTCATGAAAGTAAATGTTTATGTGGCCACTTCCTCACCTCTACGGCGTAGCTCTGTTGCTATGGTGTTCAGAGTCATCGGCCTCTTCGTCCCATATATACTCGGTTTGTTTTGAGCAGTGGAGCGATCAACTTACTTTGGTTGGATCCCTGACCATCCTTTATGGCATGATGAAGGCGAAGGCTCGGAGACATCAATGACTCATAGTAGAGCCAGACGAATAGGTGCCAGTTTAAGAGTTGCAGGAACCCATAGGTCCTTCGCTTCATCTATTTGGTGTGGTCATTGATGATATTAGATGATTAGTTTTGTCATTTCATTCCATTGCTTTTGTTTTTGTCCTGCATTTTTTGAACTCTGCCGCTCATTCTATAACTCATATAGGGCTCTCTACTATTGGCCTCCTCCATACCCGTTGTTGTTGAACTCATCTCTCCATAATTAGTCAATATAGGATATTACTTTCAAAAAAAAAAAATAGTGCCATTTTGCCTCAGAAAATACATGATTGGACAAATTATTCTATTAATCTAAGATGAGTGGCATATTTGCCCATTTTGCCAAAATTTTGTTACGTCAAACACTATTTTTATCTCTACTGTCTAGTCTTCTTGTTGTAATTTTGGAACCAACACCTGAAGCAGCCTCAAATTTTCTGTTTTTGATATTCATAAACATTATAAGCAGTGGCGGAACTATTAAGGGGCAGGGGGGCTGCTGCCCCCCGAAAATTTTGAAACTTTTGATATATAGTGTACTAAATTGCTTATATCGAGAGAAGTTGGGAATTAGATAAGTATTCCTGCCCCCCGAAAAATATGGAAGAATATAAAGATGGGGGGCAATGTGGCATGCACTTAATAAATTAGGGACCAAATTGGTGGTTGTCCCTTTAGCTTTAAGCAACTGCTAACGCCTAACGGTGATGAGGGGCAATATAAAGATGGGGGGCAATAAGGTAGGATCTGAATAAATTAGGGACCCAGTGAGTAGTTATTCCTCTACATTAAGGGATATTCTAACATGGCCTAAATGCACTATTAGTCCTCAAACGTTTCCAACTCGTACGATTTGCTCCTTGATCTTTGAATTAATGTGAATTAGTCCTAATTTACAGCTTTATCTAATCGCGACGTCGTCTCTCTCCTCCGAGCTCCGCCGACTCTCCTCCGGGCTTACCCCCCCGAACCAAAAATCCTGGTTCCGCCCCTGATTATAAGTACATAGAGTTAAATAGTAAATTACGGAAAACTAGGAGGAAAATAATTGTTACACGAAAGTTGGAGGCCCTTAACTGCATTTTATTACTGTTATTATTACTGTTAGAGGGCCAGAAGTTGAAGAAGAGTGTAACAATTACTCAAGCCTGGGCTATCCCTATAGTCTGTTTTTTTTTTAACTTTAGCAGTTAGACTTGCTGTCAATAACAAAGCAGCCTAAAATTGATCCAAGTAAATTGAATTGAAGAGTGGAAGATGGAAGCATGTGATCACTACTACATATGGGAAACCAAACTTATCAGATTCTGTCATGAAATAAAAAATGGAAAGCAGAAAAGGTCGTTTGACCGATACATGAAAATAAGCTGGTATACTGTTGCTGATGTCCTATCTCAGCAGCACATGTTTGGTCTCCACAATTTTGGAAAACGAGAATGCCTTAAAAATAATGTAGTGCGTATGGGAATATGTATGAAGTTTGCTGACGTGTTGTTTTCTAATTAAAAAAACTCATTACAAAAATTATTATTTTTAATTTTGCTAATTTTTTTTGTCAATAACTAATACCATCCGAAAGCTAACATTATATTTACCTAATAATCACTTGAATATTTTTTTAATAAAGTAATTAATTTTTTACAAATTATTTTCATGACCAATTTTAAAAATAAAATCTATTAAAAATACCATTTTTTTAAAAATATTTTAAAAGCACTTCATATAGAAGTTAAGTGAAATTTAATCAATAAAATTAAGAATAATGTGTTAAATAACTTATTGTTTCGTATCTCTAACAGAAGATAGAAGCATTTGAGCATACTTTCATAGTGCTTCTTAAGATCTTTACGATTGTAAGAGCAGCACTTCATCTTAAAGAATTCTTCTCTTGCTGTATCAAGGAGAGCTTCTGGTTCACCAATGAATTCTCTGTACAGCTTGAAGATGAATTCTGTAGTAGTTGGTGTCTGGGCTAGTTCCATTTGTCGGTATTCCCCAATGCTCATAAACCAGTGTTTGAGGATACCAGACATTCCAGCAACGAAGGCACAATTGACTTTGAGATGATTAGCACCTTCGCGTTGGAGTTGTGTTAGACACCAGGCATGGAATTCCAGAAATTTCTCATTCCATTTTGCTGTTGGTTTTAGTAAAAGCTTTATAAGGGTTGATGAGGGGAAGATCTGTGAGAGGAATCTTCTCATCATCAGAAAGATATTTAAATTCACATAAAGAATCTAAATAAGAAGAAGAGGTTGAGCTAAAAGAAGAGGTAGGGGTTAAGGTAGGAGTAGATGTTCCTGACATAATGAATTTAGCCTGGATTAGGGGATCAGCAAGCAATCCTTAGTAACTCAACTCTGAGAGGAAATAGAACAATCAAGGGCTCTGATACCAAATGTGTTCCGAGGTAGCCCAGTAATCCTTTTGCCAAAAAATCATTTGAAAACAGGGTTTTTTTTTATCCTGGTACGTGGCGTTGTTACACAGCCAGACCCTCCACAGAGATTTCCGAAGAATTGCTCTGTGGTACGTTTTACCGTGGCACGAGACAGTTTCCAGCCCAATATACCAAGGATAAGTAGAACTGCGAAAAAGCAGGATTCTGGAAATCAACAGGAAAGACTAGCTGTGATATAGTCCAAGAACACACAATGAACTCATAAGCTCTAGCCAACTTTTCCATAAGCATCAGGCCCCGAGCACCAGAGTTCCAGGAGGCATTCTCCAGGACTTTCCCACACAAACAAATCTTTTCTGAACATCATTTTGAAAAACCTTTATAAAACATATTTGAAAAAAATATTACTGGACTATCCGGACGTATCACCGGGGATCGAGGCCGGTAGATTACAACAATTATGATTGAAGGCAGAGGATGACTTGAAGAGAGGATCCACAGAGTGGCAACTCCTAAGTCATCATTTGCCTTCAAGCTTAATTATCATAAGCTTGAAGATGATCTAAACCTGAGAGGATCCACCGAAGTGACAACTCAGATTATCGGAGAGTTGAGAGACTAAGAACTTCTGCTTCACCCCTTAGCCAGATTTTTAGTGAGAGAAGAGGAACATAGAGAGATTTAAGAAAGGAGTTCTATATTCACTCCAGAATATCTTACAAGAGTAAAGAGGCCTCCTTATATAGGCGGAGGAAGGAGGATCCAAACAAACAAGGTGACGTAAGGTCTTACGTCAAAACTAATAATGCTAGACTGGAAGTGACAGGCCACTTAACCGGAATCTTACTATTAGAATAATTAAAAGGCCAGCTGTAAGTATAGAGCTGGCAAGCACTAGCCCCATTTTCTTTTGTCTCTGAAGGCGGGCTCTGGAAAAGCAGTGAGGTCTAGAGGCCAGTTGTGATTTGAATCTTCAGAGTCACTTTCACTTTGAGTCTGGCGTTCACGCCAAAAATACGGGTCATCGATACGTGGATCATCCATGGATGGGTCATCTGGGTCAGGACCGTTGAGACGCTTCCAGTGGATGCAGATATATCCACAGTTGCAGTCAGGCATGATTAGGTGTTTGGATGGCTGAGTCAGTGGAAGATCTTCATCTTCTTCGAATGTCAGGGGAGAAGAAGAAGTAGGGGCAGGGCAGGTAATAGCCCTCTCGCGCCGGTCTTGATTTCGGCGGAGGCGCTGAAGATCATCAAAGGACTGGAGGGCTTCATGGATCATTTCTTGGTAGTCCATCGGGTAGGAAGGCCATTCGGGAGAATCATGAGGCCAGAGCTCCATAGAGAACACCGTATGGTTGTACCGATAAGCAGTTTGCATGAAGGCACGGTAATCAGCATGTCGCTGCCAGGGGACTTGGGCTAGGTTAAAATCTAAATTCTTATAATAGTAATAAACAGGAGAAGGAGAGAATTTAAGGCCAGCAGGGGATTTAGAAAAGGTAATAGGCCTATGGAAGAAATATATGACATGACTAACTCCATAACTCATACAGGAATTAGTCGGGGAAATATTATTTAGCTGGTAGCCTATTCGGCGGTCTGGGATAGCAGGGTTAAGAGCTTTATAGGCGGTATGGAGATGGTCAATCCATGTGCAGATTGGATCAAACCAGGTGAGAAAGGTGGAGAGGTCAGAAGAGAAGTCTGAGTGGAAGTTTGAAGAAAAGGTGAGAAGCTGGTGAAGTTCGGAGATATTAAAAATAATACCTATGGTATGAACAGAGCATAGGTACCAGAAAAAGCAGAGAGCTAAAGGAGGGAAAGTGAAGACATCAGGGATGGAGAAGAGGTGAGCAAAAGGAAACTGGGGATGAATCCCAACAGGTTTAACAGGGCAGTCATCGAAACCATACCTCTCAATGAGGGAGACATGGTAATGGAAGACTCGGTGTCTCTGGGTGAAGGTGAAGGACTGATGCTCATATCTTTCAACATCAACCGGGAGATTATCATCCTTGTTAAAGACTGGGGGATTGGAAGAGGAGGAGGAAGAGGCCATTTCAGGCTTTGGGTTTTGGAGGCTTTGGAGGTTTGAGGAAGGATTTTGAAGGTCTGCTCAGGATATCGGCTAAGGTGTTGGAGGTGCCCTTTATATGCTTAACATCGAAGCTGAAGCGGATGAACCATTGTTGCCAGCGAAGCAGCAGAGCATTTGGGAGTTATTTCTACCTGTAGCTCAGCATACGGGGGAATGCTGACATGTCCATCTCTACAAGGAAATGGTGACCAATGAGGTGGAACTAGAACTTTTCAATCCCACGTTTGACGGCCAAGATTCCTTTGTAGGTGGAATGGTAGTGCTTCTCTGACTCTTTGAATTCTCCACTATTGTAGCAGCACACGTGTCGGGTACCATTGATTTCTTCAAGGAGGACCGCTCCCCAATATTCATCTCGAGGCGTTCGTCTGGAGTATTCTTTTGCCTTTGTAATGGTGGTCTGGAATCGGGAATCTTGAGTGGTGGCAGATTCTTGAACCACTTGAGATCAAACTTTGAGGATAGCTTGCATGTGTCAGGTTGGCGAACCATGGCGGAGAATCAGCTTTATGAGATACTGACGTGTAGAGTGTTTGTTGAGTAGAAGGCCTGGCAGGCCCACGAAGAGGTTGTGGGCTTGACTGGGCCTTGAGCTTTGCAGCTCTTGGATCGCCATCTTCTTTATCCTCTGGGCTCATACCCATATGGGTAGCCTTTGTTGGGTTAACATACTCATTCTTCTTGAATGGAATCTCGATGAAGAATTTGGGATTCTTCCAAAGAGGAAGAGGATGCTTCTTTTCAAACTTAGCGTGAGACTCAGCACAGGACTGTTGAATGAGAGTCTGCATGATCGATCCATATACTGGGTCACTTTCAGATTGTATCTGACTGGCTGAGAGAGCTTCTCCTTCGGTTGAATAAAGTCGCGGAGTTGATGTCCAAGGAAGGAAAAACTTGTTGAGTTGCAAACCCTTATCAGTCCATCTTTGAACTGATAGCTTCTTGATAATGTCGTAGCTGAGGATCATATCTCTGCCATGGTTATAACCAAACACAGTAGTAACTACGTACTTTGTAGGAGAGAACTTGATCCGTATTGGCTTACTTGTCAGCGTGACATAGAAAGCGCCGTTTGCAGCTCGGAATCTTTCATTGCAAGGTCGCCACATTCTTTCTGGGAGCAAGGAAGGATTAACAATGGTGTTTGTGGCACCAGTGTCAAAGAGAGCAATCACCGGGATTGGCTTTGCATATTTGTCCAGGAGAATGTTGATCTTGGCTTGTGGAATGATGTGAGCAGCGAAGAGGGAGGACTGCATAGGAGAGATCTGCATAGTGTAGATCGAGGCTTGCTCAGGATGGTCAGAATCAGACTCTGACGAATAGGCTTCAATGGCAAAGAGACCAGATGCCTCATTTTCTGTTTCCGAGAAAATGGACTTCATGTCATCATTGGATAGATCAGCACCAGTGACTTGAGAAATGGTGTTCGCCATTTTCTTCTTTGACTTGTTGGTCTTCTTGGGATAGTCTTTGGCAAAGTGTCCTGGTTGGCGGCAGATGAAACATCGTTTGAATTTGCCGCTATTCTTCTTGTATCGGAAGAATCTTTTCTTCTTTCTTCTGAATCGTCTGGGACGGTCAAGAGAAAAGAGTCGGCATCGATGGTGTTTCTTCCGGGGAGTACTACAGCTGCAAGTGCCTTTGCTGCTGCACTTGATAGTCAATTCAGGTTGCTGGCAGGCTTTATCAAACAGTCCTTGAGACTGGTTGAAATCCTTAAAGAAGGAATGGGTATTGCACAGCTTCCTGAGAGCAATCATCAGCACTTGGTGAAGTTTGCCAAAAGAATAATCTTTAAGAGCTTGTCCACTTTGCTGGATGATGCGGAGAGCTTCCTGGCCAATTGTCTCTAGCACAGAATTTAAGTATGCTTGCTTCAAGTTGTTGTCAGCTTCATATCCAGTGCACAGAAGGTAGAAGCGTTTGAGCATACTTTCATAGTGCTTCTCAAGATCTTTACGCATTGTAAGAGCAGCACTTCATCTTAAAGAATTCTTCTCTTGCTGTATCAAGGAGAGCTTCTGGTTCACCAATGAATTCTCTATACAGCTTGAAGATGAATTCTGTAGTAGTTGGTGTCTGGGCAAGTTCCATTTGTCGGTATTCCCCAATGCTCATAAACCAGTGTTTGAGGATACCAGACATTCCAGCAATGAAGGCACAATTGACTTTGAGATGATTAACACCTTCACGTTGGAGTTGTGTTAGACACCAGGCATGGAATTCAAGAAATTTCTCATTCCATCTTGCTGTTGGAACTCCTTCAAGGGATAGAGTGATGTTGAGCGAAGGAGGTTGCCAAACAGGATCAAGATTAATAACCGGAGGATCTTCATCCATATGGACAACGGGAGGTGGTCCTGGTGGAGGTCCTGGCGGTGGAGCTTGCTGTTGCTGTTGAGGAGGAGGAGCTTGTTGGTTACCAGCATCTGTCGTTGTGGATTCGGCTGGCTGAGCATGACTAGGAGCTCCTTGGGCCATATAGACTTGGGCATCGGAAGAAGATGTAGAGGTTACATCCTCTTCTGCAGATTCACTTGATGAAGTGGAAGTATAGTCTTGTTGGGCCGCATAAGCAGATGGAGAGGTAGGCTGCTGTATCTGTTGGTCAAGAAATCCAAGAATAGGATTGGATTGGACCATCCATGTTTGGTGTGAGGGTTCTTGGATCTTGATGGGCTTTTGAGGATAAGCTGGGCCTTTCTGTTTTTTATCCGGAGGGGGAACTTGGGCCGGTGTATGACTGGACCAAGTAGGAGAATCAGGCCATGTGGGCTGAGGCCTGTAAGGAGGTTGGTAAGCAGGCTTAGATATGATAGCTGGTAGAGGCTTAAAGAAACCTCTAGAAGAAGAAGGAGGTATATAAGGTGCTGGGCTTGGGCTAGGCCTAAACGGGTCAGCTGTTTGGAAGATGGAGGAAAGAGAAGTAGGATACTTGGGCTGAGGTTGTTGTTGGGCTTGCAGGTGTCCTAACTGTTCCTTCAGATGTTGGATCTCTTGTTCTTGGGCCGAAGAGTTTTCATGTCGGGCTATAAGGCCAAGAATCTCCTGGTGGAGGTAGTTGATCCGTTGCTGACATTGTGTTAATGGATCAATTATCATCTGATCCATCTTTTGCTCCAAGCGGACTTGATTATGCTCTATTCTGTTGAGGACTTTGTTCTGAGAAACCATGTTCTCAGATTGCCAATTAAGAACTTGCTCAGCAGCTGAAGTTTCCCTTCGTCTTCCTTCTGAATCAACAGTTGAAGGTTGAGGAACCTTCCAGGCGTGCTTTGTCGATGTAGAAGGATCATTGAATGCCAGTGGGGGAAAGTCTTCAGGAGCATGCTCAAAAATATTTACCTCAGGAACAAACGGAGGAGGTTGTTCCTTCCTGAATTGTTTGATAGCCTTCTTATAGTAGGGATGGCATGGCATCTTTACTTCTGGTGATGGAGGTGGAAGTTTAAATGGTTCAGCAGAAGTGGGGAAGATGTCATCCATAGTTGGCTCCTTCTGGGAGTAAAGGACTGTTAACCCAACAAAGGCTACCCATATGGGTATGAGCCCAGAGGAGAAAAAGATGGTGATCCAAGAGTTGCAAGAGCTCAAGGCCCAGAACCTTATTGAGCCCACAACCTCTTCATGGGCCTGCCAGGCCTTTCTACGTCAACAAACACTCAGAGCAGAAAAAAAGAAAATAGAAGAAAGCCTAGGCTTGTTATTGACTACAAGCCCTGGGCTGAATGAGTTTGTTGCCGACGTTAAGTTTCCGTTACCTCGACAAGAACTACCTTCTTCGCCAATCTGACAAATGCCAAGATCTTCTCAAAGTTCGATCTCAAGTCTGGCTTTTGGCAATTGTCAATCTCTCCTCCAAACAAATACAAAACTGCCTTCTGCATTCCAGACCACCATTACCAATGGACGGTGCTTCTTTTTGGTCTGAAGACGGCACCCTCATTGTTCCAGAAGGGCATGATCCAAATCTTTGAGCCAATACTGCAGTCGGCCCTTGTTTATATTGATGATATTTTATTGTTTTCCCCTTGTACAGGTACCCATTTGAAGTTATTAGCTCAGTTCGCCCAAATAGTCAAAGACAATGGAGTAATGCTCTCCCAGAGCAAGATGGTCCTTGGTCAGACTTCTATTGAATTCTTCGGAGTACAAATCAAGGATAGCAAGTACCATCCTCAGCCGCACATTGCCACCAAGATCATGAACTTCCTGGATGATAATCTCACGAGACGACAAGTCCAGCAAATTCTAGGCCTTGTCAATTATATCCACGAGTTCATCCCGAAGCTGTCATCCATTCTCCATCCTTTACATGTGTTTCTCAGAAAGGATCCACCGCCATGGTTTGACCTACACCGACGAGCTATCCTCAAGCTTAAAGAAGTAGTCCCGAATCTGCCACCTCTCAAGATTCCCGACAAAGGAAAAAGGATACTCTAGATAGACGCCTCAGATGAATATTGGGGTTCGCGGTCCTCCTTATGAAGAAATCAATGGTACCCGGTCACGTGTTTTTGCTACCCCCTAGTTCTTGAAGAATTCAAAGTAGTCAGACAAGCACATACTGATTCCACCTACAAAGAAAGAGGTCATTGAGCCGTCAAACGTGGGCCCGTTCATTGAAAAAGTTCCAGTTCCACCACCTCATTGGTCACCCTACTTCCTTGTAGAGATGGACATGTTTTTAGCATTCCCACCGGATGCTGAGCTACAGGCAGAAAGAGAGAAACAACTTCGTCATACTTGCCAGAGGGGATCCAACTAAGTAATCCAACTGGGGGCATCACCATCGTGGGGTGGTTATAGGTTACGTTGTTTTGGAGAAGATGTTGAGAAGACTTTTTTTTTTTTTTCTTCATCTTTTTGTGGTAGTTTCTTCATCATCATAGGGAGATTGGTAACAGTCTGGGCACAGTCACAAAAGGTCGTCAAAGTATTTGTGACCCTTTTTATCCACAAAGGAGTAGACTGGATTACCTAGAGAGTCAAAAGACTCAATTGAGATAACTGGTACAGAACAACAGTCTCAACCACACTGGCATCCACTCTTCACTACCAGATGGCGTACAGAGTCCAGAACCATGCTTTTGACTTCTCTATGCCCAGCATGAGCAATGATGCCTTGTATCTGTCTGTAGATACAACCCATGTTCCTAACGAGACGTATGTCCCACAGCAAATACCTCGTGAAGAACTCCAACGACTGATCCCTGCCTCTTGGATATCTGCATATGAATCTCTCCACCAGCAGACTGATAAAGGTCTACAACTCCACAAGTTTTTCCTTCCTTGGACATCCACTCCACGACTTTACTCAACTGAAGGAGAAGCTCTCTCAGCAAGTCAGATACAATCTGAAAGTGACCCAATATACGGATCTATCATGCAGTCTCTCATCCAACAATCCTATGCTAAGTCCCGTGCTGAGTTCGAACAGAAGCATCATCTTCCTCTATGAAAGAATCTTAAGTTCTTCATCGAGATCCCATTCAAAAAGAACGAAGATGTCAACCCAACCAAAGCTACCCATTCGAGTATGAGCGCAGAGGAGAAAAGAATGACGATCCAAGAGCTACATGAACTAAAGGCCCAAAACTTCATTGAGCCTACAACCTCTTCATGGGCTTGCCAGGCCTTTTATGTCAATAAGCACTCAAAATAGAAAAGAAAGAAGCCCAGACTTGTCTTCGACTACAAGCTCCTAAACGAGTTTCTTATTGACGTTAAGTTCCCGTTACCACGGAAGAATACGCTCTTCGCCAACTTAACAAATGCCAAGGTCTTCTCTAAGTTTAACCTCAAATCCGGCTTTTGGCAACTATCAATCTCTCCTTCAAACAAATACAAAACTGCCTTCTACATCCCAGACCACCATTACCAATAGACAGTGCTTCCTTTTGGTCTGAAGATGGCACCCTCATTGTTCCAAAAGGCCATGACCCAAATCTTTGAGCCAATACTGCAGTCGGCCCTTATTTATATTGACAATATTTTATTGTTTTCTCCTTGTACAAGTACCCACTTAAAGTTATTAGCTCACTTTGCTCAGATAGTTAAAGGCAATGGCGTAATGCTCTCCTAGAGCAAGATGATCCTTGATCAAACATCTATCGAATTCCTCGGAGTTCAAATCAAGGATAGCAAATACCATCCTCAACCTCATATCGCCACCAAGATCATGAACTTCCCGAATGATAATTTCACGAAATGACAAGTTCAACAAATTCTCGGCCTTGTCAATTACATCCGCGAGTTCATCCCGAAGCTGTCCTCCATTCTCCATCCTTTACACGTATATCTCAGGAAGAACTCTTCACCCTGGTCCGCCTACACCGACGAGCTATCCTCAAGCTTAAAGGAGTGGTTCGAAATCTCCCACCACTCAAGATTCCCGACAAAGAAAAAAGGATACTCTAGACGGACGCCTCAGATGAGTATTGGAGAGTCGCCCTCCTTGAAGAATCCAATGGTGTTCGACACGTGTGCTGCTATAATAGTGGAGAATTCAAAGAGTCAGAAAAGCACTATCACTCTACCTACAAAGAAATCTTGGCCATCAAACGTAGAATTGAAAAGTTCCAGTTCCACCTCATTGGTCATCACTTCCTTGTTGAGATGGACATGTCAGCATTCCCACATATGTTGAACTACAGGCACAAACAACTTCCCAATGCTCTACTGCTTTGCTAGCAACAATGATTCATCCGCTTCAGCTTCGACGTCAAGTATATAAATGGCACCTCCAACACCCTTGCTGATATCCTAAGCAGACCTTCAAAATCTTTCCAAAAACCACCAAAGCCTCCTAAACCAAAAATCTGAAATTGTCTCCTCATCCTCTTCCAATCCCCCGATTTTTAACAAGGAAAGAAATCTCCCGGTTGATATTGAACGTTATGAACATCAGTCATTCACCTTCACCCAGAGACACAGAGTCTTCCACTACCATGTTTCTCTTATTGAGATGTATGGTTTCGATGACTGCCCTGTTAAACTTGTTGGGATTCATCCCCAATATCCCTTCGCTCATCTATTCTTCATCCCTGATGTTTTCACTTTTCCTCCTTTAGCTCTCTATTTTTTCTGGTACGTATGCTTTGTTCATACCATAGGTATTATTTTTAACATCTCCCAGCTTCACCAGCTTCTCTCCTACTCTAGAAACTACCACTCAGACTTCTCTTCTGACCTCCCTGTTTTCCTTTCCTGGTTTGATCCTATCTGCACTTGGATCGATAACCTTCACCAGTCCTACAAAGCCCTTAACCCTGCTATCCTTGACCACTGTATTGGCTACTAGTTAAATAATATTTCTCCCGCCAATTTCTCTATGCTTTACGGAGTTGGTCATGTTATTTATTTCTTTCATAGGCCTATTACTTTCACTAAATCTCCCTCCGGCCTCAATTTCTTTCCAACTCCCTCCTACCACCATTATAAAAACCTAGACTTTAACCTAGCTCGGGTTCTATGGCAGCGCCCTATTGATTATCGTGCTTTCCTCTGAGAAGCTTATTGATACAACCATTCCCTGTTCTCCATGGAGGTTTGGCCACATGACACCCCAGAATAGTCGTCTTATCCGATAGACTACCAAGAAATGATCCATGATGCTCTCTAGTACTTTGATGATCTTCAGCGTCTACGCCGAGCCAGAGAAAGACGAGAAAAAGCCGAAGCCTTTCAAAAGGCTCTTAAGCAAATTAACTGTCCTGCTCCGGCACCTTCTTCTCCTTTCACCATTGAAGAAGATGAAGATCTTCCGTTGACCCAAACAACTGAACACCTTATCATGCCTGACTGTGGTTACGGCTTCATTTACATTCACTGGAAACGTCTCAATGGTCCTGATCCTGATGATCCATCCATGGATGATCCCCGGATTGATGACCCATACTTTTTGCGTGAAAGGCAAAGTCAAAGTGACTCCGAAGATTCAAATCACAACCCGTTTTATGACCCGAATACTCCTTTTGCATCTCCGCCACGTGATGGCAATTATATCCCGTACAATTATCACAGCGACGACAATAACTAGTGCATCACAGCTGGCGTTTAAATTATTGTAAAAGTAGATTCCCGGTTAGTGGCTTGTCATTACCGGATAAGTTTTATTGGTTTATGACGTAAGCTCTTACGTCATTATGTTTGTCTATTTCCTCCTTCCTCTGCCTATATAAGGAGGTCTCATTCCTCTTGTAAATTCTCTACACTCCTATTTTTGTACTAAAATTTCTAGATAGAAAGTAAAGCAGCAGTTCTTAGTCTCTCAACTCTATCCGATAATCTGAGTTGCCACCTTGGTGGATCTTCTCAGGTTCAGATCATCTTGAAGGCAAATGATGACTTAGGAGTTACCACTCTGTGGATCCTCTCTTCAAGTCATCCTCTGCCTTCAATCATAATTGTTGTAATCTACCGGCCTCGATCCCCGGTGATATGTCTGGATAGTCCAGTAATGTGTTTCAAAGGTTTTTCAAATGATCTTCGGAAAAGGTTTATTAGTATGGGAAAGTCCTGGAGAATGCCTTAGTGAACTCTGGTGCTCGGGGCCTGATCTGAGTTGAAAAATTCGCTAGAGCTTATGAGTTTAATTGTGTATTCTTAGACTGTATCACTGTTAATCTTTCCTGTTGATTTCCAGAACTTGCTCATTTTTACAGTTCTACTTATTCCTGGTATATTGGGCTGGAAACTGCCTCGTACCACGGTAATACGTACCACAGAGCAATTCTTTAGAAATCTCCGTGGAAGGTCTGGCTAAGTAACAATGCCACGTACCAAGATAAAAACCTCATTTTTCTAAAAAATCTGGTTACTGGGCTACCTCGGAACCCATTTGGTATCAGAGCCATGATTGATTTTACTAATTCTACAGAGTTGAGTTACTAGGAATTTCTTGTTGATTTCTCGACCCATATCTAACTCAGATATGTCAGGAATCTCTACCCCTACACTTACCCATTCTACCTCATTTAGATCCACCTCCTTTTCTCACTTGGATTCTCTATGCGAGTTCAAGTATCTTTCTGATGATAAGAAGATCCCTCTTACAAATCTTCCCCTCATCAACCCCTATAAAGCTTTTACCAAGCCTTCCCATTCTCTCACCCAGACGATGAAAAGTATTGTTTCCCCTTCTTGAAAACATGTTAAAGAGTATGTCCAAGCAACTAAGTTTGATCAACATACTCTTCCTGCAACATCCAAAGAACAGTATGTCACTCTGAAGATCATTTTTCATTTTCCTCGACAGTGGACGATGAAAAGTATTGTTTCCCCTTCTTGAAAACATGTTAAAGAATATGTCCAAACAACTAAGTTTGATCAACATACTCTTCCTACAACATCCAAAGAACAGTATGTCACTCTGAAGATCCTTTTTCATTTTCCTTACAGTGGACAACTGAAGGATACACCCATCTTCACTTTGGCGCTGTTCGCCTTGCTCTCACCTACCATGGAAGAAAAGGATTACCAGCCACTGCTTACCTAGCCTTGCTTGACTCCAGATACAAGAAGTACAAGCATGCCTGTATAGGCATTGTTGAGACTACTCTCAATGTTGGCACAATCCTCATGACATTCTTCCCCAATTTTTGTATGGCTCTTCAAGACCCACATCTATTATCAGCCTTGAAGATCCAGTTACAGATAACTGGTGTAGAACAAGTCTCTACTACACTGGCATCCACCCTACACTACCAGATGGCATACCGAGTCCAGAATCATGCTCTTGACTTCTCTATGCCGAGCATGAGCAATGATGCCTTGTATCTCTCTGTAGATACAACCTATGTTCCGAACAAGTCATATGTCCCACAGCAAATGCCTCGTGATGAACTACAATGACTGATCCCTGCCTTTTGGATATCTGCCTACGAATCTCTCCATCAGTAGACAGAGCCAGTTCAGTTTAAAGGAAATGGCCAGACGGAAATCTTCTTTCAGAAAGAAGAACCGCTAGAAAACACTGATGTCTTCTCTACACCTGCAGTACTTACCTTCACTAGGGAACCTGTTCAGCTACTACAGATTCCCATTGAGTCTTTTGACTCTCATGGCAATCCGGTCTATTCATTTCAAGACGCCAAAGGTCACAAATACTTTGATGTTTTTTATTGTCCATATTGCTACCAGTCCCCTTATGATGACGAAGATGTAACTACCAAGAAGATGAAGAAGAAGAAGAAGAAGTCCAAAAAGAAATCTTCTCAGACTCTTCTTCAACAAAGATACGACAATGGTGATCCCAAAGTTGGATTACTTAGAGAACCCTCTGGCAAGTATGACTATTATGTCCTCTACTCCCAGAAGAAAGAAACCACGGATGACATTTTCACAACTCCTGCCGAACCATTTGAACTTCCAACCTCTTCTCCAGAAGTTATGATGCCATGTCATCCTTATTACAAGAAGCCTATCAAACAACTCAGGAAAGAACACCCTTTTAGCTTCACACCTGAGGTCCACATGGCCTGATTCTCCTACTTGGTCCAGTCATACACCGGCCCAAGTTCCTCCTCCGGACAGAAAACAAAAAGGCCCAGCTTATCCTCAAAAGCCTGTCAAAATCCAAGAACCTTCACACCAAACATGGATGGTCCAATCCAATCCTATTCTTGGATTTCTTGACCAACAGATACAGCAGCCTACCTCTCCATCTGCTTATGCGGCCCAACAAGACTATACTTCCACTTCATCAAGTGAATCTGCAGAAGAGGATGTAAGCTCTACATCTTCTTCCGATGCCCAAGTCTATATGGCCCAAGGAGCTCCTAGTCATGCTCAGCCAGCCGAATCCACACCGACAGATGCTGGTAACCAACAAGCTCCTCCTCCTCAACAGCAACAGCAAGCTCCACCGCCAGGACCTCCACCAGGACCACCTCCCGTTGTCCATATGGATGAAGATCCTCCGGTTATTAATCTTGATCTTGTTTGGCAACCTCCTTCGCTCAACATCACTCTATCCCTTGAAGGAGTACCAACAGCAAAATGGCATGAGAAATTTCTGGAATTCCATGCCTGGTGTCTAACACAACTCCAACGCGAAGGTGCTAATCATCTCAAAGTCAATTGTGCCTTCATTGCTGGAATGTCTGGTATCCTCAAACACTGGTTTATGAGCATTGGGGAATACCGACAAATGGAACTAGCCCAGACACCAACTACTACAGAATTCATCTTCAAGCTGTACAGAGAATTCATTGGTGAACCAGAGTTCCAGGAGGCATTCTCCAGGACTGCTGGTCTCTCCTACTAAGAAGCAAGTAAAAGAGTATGTTCAAGCTACAAAGTTTGATCAACATGCTCTTCCTGCAACATCCAAAGAACAGTATGTCACGTTGGAGATCCCTCATCACTTCCCCCAACAATGGACAGCTGAGGGATACACACACCTCCACTTTGGTGCTGTTCGCCTTGCTCTTACCTACCATGGAAGAAAAGGACTACCAGTTACTGCCCGTCTAGCAAATAACTGGGTAAATTACACATACTGCCCCTAACCTTTAATTATTGTTCCTATTCTAGCCCTAACCTTCATTTTACTCGTATAATACCTTAATCTCATTAAAATGTTTCATTTTGGCCTATTTTTGGACAGAAATTGTTATGTTAGATGAAAAATACCACGTTAGCATGAGATTATAAGGAAAAAATCTAGTTTTAACTTCTTAAAAACTTTCTCTTTAACAAAGAGATATAAAAACTTTGGAACTTAATGATCCGACCGCCTTGTCATAACCCGCAAAAAATTTAGAATTTTAATCGGCCTCCACGGTTTGATACCCTTTTTCATCTTTTTTTAACTTTCTCTTTTATCATTTCTTCGAAAACTCAACCGATTTTTGCAAATTGAGCTTAAAAATTTTGGGGTCTCACAATTTCAGATGTAAGTATATGAAAATCCAATGAGATTTTGAAGAAATGATAGAAGAGAAAGTTAAAGAGGATGAAAAATGCTACCAAATCATGTAGGCCGTTCAAAATTCTCGCTAACGCGTTTTCCGATGGTGGTGCCACCATGTCGGAAATTTTTTTTTTCAGAATTTTAATCAACCTACATGGTTTAGTATCATTTTTCATCCTTGTTAATTTTTCTCTTCTATTATTTCTTTCAAATCTCAATGGATTTTCATAAATCAAGCTTCAATGATTCAAATTTCAAAATTCCGAATCTAGATATATGAAAATCCGCTATGATTTGGAAGAAATGATAGAAAAGAAAGTCAAAGAGAATAAAAAGTGCTATTAAACCATATAGACCAATCAAAATTCTGTAAATTTTATTTCCAGCATAATGGCACTGCCACCGGAAAATTTTTTGGCGTTATTACGCCATATGACGGAATAAACACTTTTTCCAGAATTTTGATCGGCCTATATGATTTGGTATCATTTTTCTTCTTCGTTAACTTTCTCTTTTAACATTTCTTCCAAATCTTAATGAATTTTCACATATCTATATCTAAAACTGTGAAATCCCAAACCTTTGAATCTTGATTTATAAAAAATTGGTTGAGCTTTAGAAGAAAAAATTTAGAAGGATGAAAAAGGCTACCAAACCATGAAAACCGATTAAAATTTTGAATCTTTTTTTTCGGGTGGTGACGAAGGTAGTTGGATCATTAGGTTTCAAAGTTTTTAGGCGTCTTTGGCAAAGACAAAGTTTCTAAGAAGTTAAAACTAGCTTGTTCCCTTATAATCCCATGCTGACATGGTATTTTCCATCAAACATAACGAGTTCCGTCCAAAAAGCGGCTAAAATGAAACATTTTAATGAGACTATGGTATTTATTGTACAATTAAAATGAAGGTTGGGGTTATATTAGAAATAACAATTAAAGGTTTGGGGCAGTGCATGCAATTTACCCAAACATAACCTGTTTACAAATATTCTATGGAAAAATCATATTTAGTCCTCAAATTTTATACACTTTGCCATTTCAGTTTTGATTTTTTTTTTCTAAGTGAGTCCTAAACTTTGGGAATACATAGGCAGTGAGTCATAAAAGTGTTCACTTTTTTAAATGAGTTCTAAAATTTTGAAACTGTGTACACAATTAGTCCTAGAACAAATCACCTTTTTAAAACTAATTTTTTAAATTTAAATTTAAATTGTTCAACAACTATATTTCAATGAATTTAAACTATAGAATAATTTTTAATAGTTAATAGACCATTTAAATTATTAGTTTTTTTTATCTCTATAAATTTTATTCCAATCTAGTAACTATTCTAAGTAAATACAAAACTAACGGTTAACACTTTATCAAAATTTTAGAACTGATTTAGAAAAGTTAAAAAAATCAGTTCTAAAATTTAGGAGTAAAAAAATTCAAGTAGGACAATTTTTAGGAATAAAAAACGACATGTTTCTCATATTTTATCAAACCCCAAATTTATCATTGCAGTCATTCATTTTCTATCCTTTTACTATAATCTCTTCTTCTGTTTGGCATGCCGAATATAATATGCAAGAAATTATAGAACTTGAAAGATGACCCATGTATTTTGGTTGCTTGACGAGCTTAATTGTTATGAGCTTAAGTTTAAGTCCGCATATTTTTTATCTTGATTGTTTCCTTCAGTATGTGCATAGAACAAATGCCTTTATACACTTATAATGGCCTAAACCCCTTCTGACTTTAAAGTTAGGACACATGTAACTTTACCAGTTAAGCTAAATTTAAAATATACATGATATTTTGTTCCTGCTAAATATTTTATGACATAACTAATATATGACTTTGAAATTTGAAGTTTTCGTGCATTACACATGACACAAAACCAGTTTCAGTTCCACAGAAGTCATATTGATATGTTCAAGTTGTTTGGAGCCAGATCAGGCCTTTGTCTCCTAAATTAAACGAAAAGCCTTCATGGTCTGGTTAAGTAGCTAGAGATAATTTTTGTGACAAAATCATTGGTATGGAAAAAGGGTCCCTCCGGTCCAAGTGATGCACAAGGAATAGGCCAGTTTGACCAAACAAGAGAAAAGTATCCCAATTTTTGGTGCTCAATACTAGTAGGTCATTATTTATTGCTTACAATTAAATTATGGGTGCTTTTTTTAGGGCATATTTTGGCCTTTTCTTCTTCAGTTCTGGTAGATGGGAGAAACCAACACTTCATTTCTCCTGCCACCCAAACTTGTCTACCAACCAAAAACATCCATAATAATGCAATAATGGTAGCTGACTGTTTCACTTTTCCTTTTCCTAACCTCTTAAAGCCCTAAGCAATTTCTATTCTATGATTATTATTGTTGTTTAATGGTAGTTTAGTATCATACCAAACAGATAAATTATTATAACACTGAAAAGATAGGCACAAAATCCATGCCTACCTTCCTCCCAAAACACAGAGAAAAAAGGGAGAAAGATGCAAATCCTTTCAAAATATTTACTAGATTTTTTTTTAGGTCCACTAGATCATACTTTTTGAAACTGACCTTCTATGGTGAAAAAAAAATCCTACCCAATATTCAATTTTTCAATTTTTCCATGATTGTGCCAACATGAGCTTGAGTCAAAATTGTTGAGATGCATTAGGGTCCATGGTTCAAATCTCTATTTTCAGCAATCTCATTGTTTTCTTCTACCTCAATTTGAACAATATACACTGAGTGTAGGGTTGGTGCTGAAAATGAATTAAATAAATTATTTTTCTTCAAAACTTGCTTGTTAAGATTATCAAACAAATATAGATAATGTTTGATCAAGTTTTTTTTTCTTTTCTGATAATAATGAACCAAACAAGTCGAGTATTAACTTGTTTAATTCGTCTGCTTTCACTAGCTAGCCTTAGCAAACAAGTAAATGATCTTAACCATTAACCAAGCTTGTTCAAGTAGTTATTACTGGACGTGATGGTCCACTCACAAGTCAGAAGTCCAGCTGGTCTTCATGAACCATTATTTTGTGAGAACCTAATAGTACTTGGGCCAGGACCTTTGGATTTATTATCTCGAGCTTAGTTTTACTAAGGCTCGGTCAGAGTCCTGAAATAGGCACAATTTCTTGTGAGCCCAGCTGACTAAGTCCAACAAGAGTACGCGTTGGGGACTTCATCTGTGAGATATATGCAGAAATTTTCGGGTAAATTTCACCCATGGCCCCTAACTTTTTATTATTGCCCTATTTTGGACCTTAACCTCAAAACCTCGCATAAATAGTCCTTAACCTCAATTTTTTATTTCATTTTAAAACTTTTAAGGGCGGAAACTATTAGAATAGACGGAACTAGCCACATGGCATGCCAACGTAGACAATTTGTCATGGAAGCACTATGAATCACCAGCTATAAATAATGTGGAAAATAAAAAAATAATAAAAAAGGATATGAAAAATGGGGAAAAAATGGCTGGTGGCTTCACCGCCCCTCATACCATCTGCCCAATGCATTTTCATTGCCTCTTTTCAAAAGCCCCTCTTGGCTCCTGTTATCTACCCAACTAAGGGTGTTCATCCAACCCGCTCAACCCGTGAAACCCCATAAACCGAATCGAATCAACTCATTGGTTATGCGGGTTTATGCGCATTATGGTGTGGTTTGAGTTCTAAAAATTAAAAACCGATGCATATGTGATGTGGTTTGGGTTTTAATTTTAAAATCCCATAAACCCAGACCGAACCGCAACCTTAATGACTTTATTCTACAACTTTATAGAATTTTCTAGGGTAACTCAAACATCACTTGTTATTAGTGTTGATTAATGGCCACTTCTTCACTGCATATTTTTTTTATGTAAGCATGTTCTCACTTTTCATATTTAGAAATTTATTGTTCATAATTTAATTCGTTTTGAATTCCTTGAAACTTACACTTAGTGATTGCATGTAGGTGAAGTTGAGATCATTACGTATAAGAAGTTGAAGAATTTTGAAGTAGCTTTGCACTCTAATCAAGCATGAGCTTTGGCAACATTGTGCGGTAGGAGCTTTGGACTCCATATACTATCTTTGTATTTTATAACATTAAGTCTATTTTGTGCTTGTGATGTTTTAAAGTATGAAATTGTTGATGTTTCATAAAACTATTTAGTTTTCAGAATAACATATTAACATTAAGACACTTATTGTGAAGTAGCTTAAATTGTTTTATATGATAAAAAAGGTAAACTGGTCAAACCGAACAGTACTGAATCACATTCTATGCAGTTTGGGTTTCAATAGAAATTTGTGGTAAACAGTGCGGTTTAGTTTTATATTATATAACCTGGTCACTTATGCGGTGCGGTTTAGGTTTAGGATGAACCCAGTCAAACCCCACACTGTAAACACCCCTACGACCAACACCTCTTTGTTGCCATCCTCCACCATCAATCGCGCCTTTTTTGCTTGTCATCGAATTGGGATGAATAGGTGGCCAATCAAGTAGCGAAAGAGGAAAATTGGTAGACAATGAATTCCCAGAACCTTTGATTTGGCCACAAGGGGGATCAGAAGTGTTCGTGCTGGAGGATGTGGAAGCCTTCAATTTTGCCGAGGTAGTTGTGACGTCACTGGAGGTTGCAAAAGCTGCCGCTGTTTGGGTTTCGATAATTGGAATGATGTGTGGGAAGACAATGGACATTCAACTCTTCCCTCGTCTGTTTATGCCAAAATCAAATGCCCCTCCACCTCCATCTGAACACCTCCCCACTTTCATCCATTCAAATTCGTTTGATTGGCCTCTAATTCGTTTGATTGGCCTCCACCGTTCAGACAAAATTAAAGGTTTTTGGATGAATCCGAGCAACTCGAATTCATCCAAAAACCTTCAATTTTGTCTGAAACGGTGACGATGGCAAGGCGGGAAGGCATGAACGCCTTTGCCTGATTTTTTTTAAATTTTTCCTTTTTTCATATTTTCTTCCTTTATTTATTAATTTTCTTTCTTTTTTTTATTTATTACTTTTCATCTCTTTTTATGCCACTATGTCAAATTGCCTATCGTTGGCATGCCACGTGACCAGTTCCGTCAATTTTAATAGTTTCAGTACTCCAATGACTTAAAATGAAATAAATAATTGAGATTGAGGACTACCCATGTGAGGTTTTGAGGTTAGGGTCTAAAATAGAATAATAATAAAATTTTAGGGGCTATGGATTCAATTTACCCAAAAATTTTCGGCGTTTTTTGAAATAGCATGTGCAAAGATATTCTAGGAGTTGACCGGGCAGTCAAAGTCATGAAGAGGTCAGTTACATCACTTTCAAAATAATTGTTCACGGGTTACTTCATTTTAATTATCCACTTTTATATTTTAAGTTGTTCCATCTTTATTGTCTATTTCTAGACCCAATTTAGTACCTTAACTATTATACCTTAAATGCTTACATTAGAAAAAGCTAGAATGCAAAGTGTTTAGATTGGTACAGTACATTAACAAAAGACTACATTTGTTATGACTTTTTTAAATTATGACTTTTTTTTGTTTACTAAACAATTATTTTTCAACAATAGAGGTGGATTGAAGTTAAAGAAGCAATGTCAATAGACCTTTTTTATTAAAAAAAAAAAAACACAATCAAGTAGTACGTAAACTTTTTTTTTTTGTAAATAGAACAAATAGTACAAGGTGTATGGTAAAAGGAGTTTACAACCATAATATGGTATTGGGGGAATGCCAACTTATTTGACACCAAATACATATTGCATCATTGGGCAGGAAAGGAGAAGAAGAATTCATATCTTTGAACTTGACTAAAGATCTCATGTCTCTTTTTTTCTTGAACTCAAATGATGAACTTAAACTTAGGTCTCACTCCAAATTTTTAATGGGCCTCACTAATCCGAATGAAATCTTATTGAAATACAAAATTAAAATAACATTTCCCTAAGCGTACTAACAATTCTATTAAAATTTACATAAAATATTGCACATTAGGAATTGATTAGATGCAAAAAAAGATAGTAAGTCACACTGACTTTCTTTACGGCCAATTAAACTATAGCACATAACATATATGATTTTGAAATTTGTATACATAATTTTTTTTAGTAATCAGAAATAAAGTAAATAATTTATCACATAAGTAATAAAATGAAAGGCCCTTCATGATATGGGCAAGTAGCTACAAATTATCTTTGTGACAAATCATTGGTACGGAAAACGGTCCCTCCAATTCCAGTAAATGCACAGGGGATAAGGCAAGTTTGACCAAACAAGACAGACGTACACCAATTTTGATTCCTATGTATTAATCGCCGTAGGTTGAATTACCATTCATAAACAGTAGCGTCTGTCTTTGTTTTTTATTTTTATTTTTATTTTTTTTTTACTTTTTGTCTGCTTATGATCAAACTTTTATTTCGGTCATTAGGTATGTTATTTTGACCTTTCAGTCCTTAAACTCCTCCATTTTATATAGGCCCCGATTCATTTCACCGTTAGAGATGTCATTTCACTAGGTTTAGCTAACCCAAACCCTCCCTACAATTAATTGGATTTAGGTAGTACTCATCCCACAAGTGGATGGGTATTACCCATCAACCCATTTAAAACATATATTTACATTTTTTAGATTTTTTTAGATTTTTCTGCATATTAAAAAAAATGTATCTTTACAATTAATAATAGCAACTAAATAATAAAAAACTAAAGTAATATATGGTAATTTATGTTATTATAATTTTATTTTAAAATAAAATCATATGTTTAATATAAATATATTTGTATGAGAGGGATGCAGATAAGATTAGTTAAACCCTCACCCTCCTTATGGCTATGTTAGTACGGGCATATTCAGGTTTGCGCAATTGAGTTCGGGGAGGGTATAGTATTTTTTGACGTCCTTATAGTTGTGATTGAAACTGAACAAAGAGTTATTAATAAAAGAACAAACAAATAGTAATAATTATCTTCTCTAAAGGAACAAATATGAATTGATAAAAGAATAAATTATTACTGATAAAAATACAAATATCTACTAACAAAAGAATAAATAACTAGTTTAATCTAAAAAACAAATAAGAACTAATAAAAAAAACACATATAAATAAAAGAACAAAGAGTTACTAATGAAAGAACAAACATGAACTAAAAAAACAAACACATACAAATAAAAGAACAAAGCGCTACTAATAAAAAAATAAATAAGAAGTAAAAGAACAAAAACTTAGTGTTTCTAAAAGAGCAAAGCAGAAACTGATAAAAAAATAAATTTTTACTAATAAAAGTATAAATAGCTATTAATAAATGAACAAACAACTAATTTATACATTCATTGTTATGTTTGGATTTTAACCTATAAAATAAAAAATGAGATGTAATATCTTGTCACTATTATTTTAGTGTATTTTTATTTTCATGATACAAATTATGTCCTTAGATATCTCAAAGGAACAATTAGTAATGGTATTTTTTTATCATCCTTAAGTAGTCTCCAGTTGCAAGGCTATATAGATTCAAATTGGGCGGGTTGACCAACAACTCATTGATCCATTACTGGTTACTTCACAATGCTGGGAGCTAGACTAATATCCTGGAAAGCTAAAAAGCAATCTACTGTCTTACATTTATTAGCTGAAGCTAAATATCACGCCCTTGCTTAACTCATAACTAAGTTATAATGGTTATACTATATTTTCAAAAATCTTGGCATTTCACTCCAACGTCCTATACTTGTCTATTATGACAATCAAGTTGTTATTCATATAGCTGAGAATGAAGTTTTTCACAAACGAACTAAACTCATCAAATTTGATTGTTACTGTGATGACTCTCCTAGTCAATGGCTGCATTTGACCGGGTAAGTGTATTTTATTTAAGTGTTTTCACTTAAGCACCTTATTAAGCAAGCAAGACAAGCTAAGTTTAAGTAAAGATAAGTTCCTAAGTGTGATTGGGCACCTAAGAGTCAAAAGGGTAAAATGGTAATTTTGGCCCAATTGAGTGGCATGATTGTAATTTTGATGAAATTAGGTTCATGTAAGGAATTTTGACTAGTTAAGTCAAGGTCATTAGCTATCCTAGCTATTATAACCATCATTTGAAAGAAAAGTGCAAAAATGTGCACTAAGTACTCAATTGAGCCATTTATGTCTTAAGTCGCTTAAGTGTCCAAGAGACTAAGTGTAAGATGCTTTTGGGTATCCTTTAGGACCAAGGAGGGATGGTTTTGGGTGAGTGTTTAGTGACTAAAGTGAAATAAATGAGAACTTGAGGGTTAAGGGACAAGAAATCAAGAAGTGAGCTTAGTGGAGTTGGTAGGATATTACTACCCTTTTGTTAACTTCCATTTCCATTCTTTTGCTTGCCATTTTCATAGCTCCCTCTCTCAACCAGAATTTTTGCTCCAAACCTCCCCAATTCCGTAAGTTTTCATTGAATTTGAAGGCCCCAAGGTGATTACAATAAGCCTCAAGCTCATTTTTTGTATTTTTGCTTCAATCTAGCTCTTTGATGCTTGGTTTGGGCTTGAAACCTAAGGTAATCTTCTTGGTTTTGTTTGAGCTGGTTCTAAGTTGTTTGAGTAGCTAGAGATGGTCTTGATTTGAGGTTCTTGGCGCCATATCACGTTGGTTTTAGGATTGGAACTCAAGAACGCTTGGTTGAGCTCAAGTATGCTTGTGCTTTGATTCTTAATTTGTGGCTGAATTTGAAGTAAGGGTTCAAGTTAATTTAGCTCAAATAATGCATAGAAATGTAGTATTATGGGTGGGAATGAAGTATAAATAAGACCCATGTAAATTGACCTTGAGATGGGAAAGTTTGAGCAAGTTTCATGCAAGTTTGCACGTTGTCTCATAATGCTGAAGTGCATTAGCGACGCCATTTGGTGACATGAATTGGTGACACATCATCAATAAGCCTCTAGGATTCCTGAGCATTGATGCCTTTGGCAATGCATCACCATTGGTGTCGCCAAGGCATTGGTCCCTTAATCTCGGGGCATCCTAAGAATGTCTCAAACTCTCGGCTATTATCCTTAGGCTATTTTAAGATGTTTCGTAGCCTCGGTTGGGTTTAGGACTCATTCCTAAGTTAAGAATTATGCATTATTTAAGAGGTAGCTAAGTAGCGTGGTTAAGGCAGAGCTAAGTAGAGTGGCTAAGGGCTAAAAGTGCTTAAGTTGTCAAAGGAGCACTAAAGGGATTAAGTCAGGTTTCGAAGGCTTTATTGGCTTGGGTGAGAGGTCTCGGACCTAAGTGAATTGAATAGAAAACCTAAGAAAATCCCAACCGAACCATTTGGTTTAGTAAGTGAGCCACTGAGGAGCTATAAGCTAAGCTCTAAGTGCTTGGCAAGTTAAACCACATAAGATGGCTACCTTGTACAATAAATTAAGGGTAAGATGGGCAATTTATGAGAGAAGGTGACGACTTAGTCTAGGACCCGTAAGTGGGACTTAAGGGGGTAAAGTATTTGAGATACGAGAGCTAGTATCTTAAGTACTTCTACCATTTGAGTTCACAGCAAGTATAAGGCACCCAAGGTGCAAGAAGTCCCAAGGATTGTATATGTTGCATATCACACGCTTATGCATTGCATATCTTTTATGTTATTGTCTTGTGTTTGTTTGTCGGTTGATTGGTTGTTTGTTTATTGTATTCCATACTTGCATGCTTACTTGTTATCTTCTTTGCAGGTACCTTAAGGGACCCTTACTGAGTACATTCATGTACTCATTCCCTTAAGTTTATTGTGCTGGTTTTAACCCTAAGCCTAACAACCAGTGGATAGTTGTAGGCTAAGTTCCCTCTTTTTGCAGGTACTCTTTTACTAGATCCTTGTGATTCTAAGATTATTTGTGGATTAAGCTATGCACTAACTAAGTGTTATGTCTTTTTAGTATAAAGGCTAAGTGGTGCACAAGGATAAAGAACGGCTTGCACTTAGAGCTTGATAGCTCAAAGGTGGGGTTCAAGTAAAGGATTTTAGTTAAGGATTTTGCCTTGAATGTAAATAGCACCTTGTGTATTAAGATGTTGCCTCTATTAGGATACATTGTGGTGTAAAACCATTGAGTTACTTTTGGGAGCATGCTAGTGATGTTAAGTGTGCACAAACTATTACTTGAAGTAGAAGTAAGTAGTATTTTATTATCTTGGCATGATTTAAGTACTTTTAAATGCCAAGCTCGAGCGATGTTTTTGAAATGGTTTATTTAATTATTTGCATTGCCAGGACAAATGCATGCATATTTTCTTGTAGGGTAGGCTAAGAAACTAGTTGCACGTAAATTGTTTTAATTTATCTACAAGTAATGGTTAGCCAATAATAACCAGGTAGGATTCACAGTCCCTAAGAACTTACAAGCTTAAGGTCATCGAGCACTGGGACCTCGTTCCATGACAGTTAGTTTGTTTGTGAAAAGTTATTATCAAGTCTCATTTCTGCTATTTGCATCCCTTTAATTGAGCAACTAGCAAACATCTTCATGAAGCCTCTTGGTGCTGAACAATTTTCATAGACTTGTAAGCAAGTTGGGTGTTCGTTCTTCAACTCCTCCTTATCCAACTTAAAGGGGCGTACTTATTAAAGAGCATAAATTTCATATTAAAGTCAAGATTTAGTTTTATCTCCATCTATCAATATTTAGTCATATCTCCATCTACTGAACTTTAATTTTAGATAGGTGACTTAGTAATCAAGATAACTAATACTCTAATTATAATCTTAGAGAGTGATCCATTTTAATTGTTGTAAAGCACGTATATATTTCTCATGGGTTGTATGCTTGAAAGTGTGAGAGTTAAAAATATTTTTTTGGCTTCTCTCAATTTTTTAGATGGTCATTGTGCCAACATGTTTCCCTTTAGGTATATTTCTATTGCCCCCTCTTAAATTGATTACTCGCCATGTAATATTGCTGCCTTTCATCCATTCTATACAATAACAGGTGTTACGAAAGATTATTAAGATCTAGGTAAGTGCAATAGGATCTAGGTTACTGCAATGAAATATGTGAATTTTACATAACAAAACTCTAGGCAGAAAAGCGTACTAAAACAAGCATGGGTGGTAGACCCAAATATAATGAGTATTGTGCTGGTGGAAAAGTTTGGCATGATCCACATTTTAGGGATAATATTAGGGCATACATTCCATGTTTGCAATGACTTACCTTTGTGTAAACATTGACCATATTATCAATCAAGGTACAGACTCATATCTTTTCAAAATCTTTGGTCAAATTTCCACAAAATGAGCTCATTTTGTCCACCTGAAGGCTAACCACCTAAATTTCTTCAATTGTACATCTATGATACACAAAACAAGCTCACAAATAGAATGAATACCTTTGGTAGTACTCATTGTCAGGACTTAATCTAGAGATTGTTGCTACTTTTCCATAAATGCTCGACCAAAATAACAGGCTCATTCAATTATTTAGAACAGTTAAAGACAAATGTCTAGGAATAGATATTCTTGGATTTTAAGATTAGATTGTTCACAAATAGGCATCAACATTAATACATTCTTCTCAATTCAAGTGATATTGGAGTTTTAGCTATCAAACTTGGTCCCAAAGAAGGTGGTGACAATAACATTATTGTTGGATATAGAAGTGGTGATTATAATACGATATCAAGATTGCATCCATCCTACATGTCACTTCATTATCCATTTTTCTTTTTCTTTGGGCAAGCTGACTTGTAATTGATCTGCCCCTTAATTTACAGGACGATTCCAAAAATTTTCTCAAAAGAATTAGCATGCAAATGTTTTACTTTTACCATCTCCATGATCTGGTTAACTCATACTCCATTATTACTCAAGCAAGCATATTGTTTCAACAATGCGCAGTTAATGTTATGTTTACATTGAGCATGACAGATTAGAGTACATTCAATGTAAATAAGCAGATCTCTGTAGTGAGTTCTACTAAGGATTCCATGATGTCATTGTTCGTGGAGATGAGTGAGGAAATCAAATTGGGAAAAGAACTAAACTACCTGCAACATTCACAGGTGGTTCTAGACATATATATTACCACTATCAAGATACATTAGCTATATGCAGAGAACATGATAATCCTAATTTTTCATCACTTTAACCTGTAATATGAAATGGCTTGAGATCAAAAGATATCTTGAAGCATCTAGCAATCTTAAACCTAAAGGCAGACTTGACATTATTGCAAGAGTCTTGCAGATGAAGGTGCAATCCTTTATTTCATAACTAACGAAGAATGAACTACTAGGCAATGTTGTTGCAGGTATGTTTAATTTTGTCTTCATTTTTAGCGGGAAAAGTTCCAAAAAACTCACCCTAATTATGCACTAATATCGATCGGGTCATAAAAGTTTTTGGTGGTTCTAATGTCATCATTAACATCATAGTTTGGGCTCAAATTCATCATTAATGTTACAGTTTGGTACCGAATATGTCATCGACTGTTAAAAATCTAACATCAAAAGTGAAATGTTATTGTTTTTTAAATCATAGGGTACTAATGCAACTTTTAATAAAGTTCATAAACTCTATGTACTTTTGCCATTTTTTTTTTCTTATATGTCAGCCATTGCATTGGTCACCACTGCAGCCACCATTGGTGACAGAGGCGATGTCTGAGGAAGTAGTGTTGGACATTGCTTTTATAGATTATAGAAACTGTCACATCAGGAAGCAGATGATCAGAAACACATTGATATTGGATGAATGAGTTTCATTTGATCAGGGTTCAGGTTATTTGTAGTATCATAATATGATGAATAATTTGAATATCATTTCTGGAGGGACCAATGAAAAATCTGGAGAAGGATAAAGGTAGTTGTTGCACAAAAAATTGAAAATGATAAATTATAAATAGTTCTTAAAGTTTATTAAAAGTTACATAAGTACCCCAAGATTTCAAAGCTAACAATTTTTCATGCTTTCTATTAGATTTTTAATAGTCGATGACATATTCGATACCAAACCATAACATTAATAACCAATTTGGGCCCAAACTATGACATTAATGATGACATTCGAACCACCCAAAACTTTTGTGACCCAATCGGTACTAGCGCATAACTATAGTGAGTTTTTTGGAAATTTTCCCTTTATTTAGCACTCATTTCTCAGTTTTACTTTCCAATATTCTAATTTCTAGTTACCTTTTCTATCATTTATACTCTATTTTTGTACACGATTGAATTCAAAAAAAAAAAACTCTCTCATTGTCAAACTTCATTTTGGGTTGATTGGTATACAGTGAGAGGTACACTTAAAGATATAGAGAAGGTTATCTTTACTGAAATACCTAATAAAAATCCAGACCTAATAGCTTACTAGGTTTTTTTTTCTGAATTTATGCTTAATGGATCATTGGGTAACATCTACTGAACTTAAACTTTTATTTGTTAATATGTTACTATTCTGTGATCTCACTAATCCCACAAACTTTTGGAATCAACATTGGCCAAAAATAGGGATGACATAGCTAGCAAATTCATTTTACAAAAATCATCTTAAATCTTCATGAGTGATTCTAATCTACAGAACTACATTCTATATGAAATTGAAGGCCTCATGAACACCTCATAAAATATAATGACTAATTTTTGTCTCCCTTTACCTTAAAAAAATCTTATGTCTGACTTAAGAAATAGAGTTTTGTTGGAAAAGATACGTTATAATAGAGAAGCTATGTTTGGTGAACATGCATTGCCAAGAGCAAAACTAAATGGGGAACAAAAATGCATTTATGAGGTAACCATGAATGCTTTCGAAACAAAAAACAAGAACTCATATTTGTATATGGTCATAGAGGCACAGGAAAGACTTTTTTTGTGGAAAACATTCATAAATGCACTTAAAGCATATGACCACATCGTTCTGATTATTGCATCATCAAGAATTGCATCTTTGTTATTACCTTTAGGGAGAATAGCCCATTCAAGATTTAAATTGCCACTAGACCTCATCCACTAGACCTCATTGATCAGTCAATCCACTATATTAAGAAGAGGTCATAACTATTAAGGCTTCTTTAAGAAACAACTTTAATAGTATGGGATGAAGTACAAATGAACAATCGTCATTGTTTTGAAACACTAGACACAAAATTGTAGGATGTACTTAGCAAACCTTAACAACTCTTTGGTTGCAAGTCAATCATCCTTGGAGGTGATTTTAGACAAATATTACCTATCAATCTCTAAGCAATGAACGAAGAAATTATATATTCTTCTATTGTTTTCTCACCATTGTAGAACCATTTCATAAAATAAAACATGAAAGATTACTATAGCCACAAGTAAAAGAACAAGAAAGATTTGCCATAGAAGAATTTTCACAATGGCTCTTATTGATAGGTGGCAGTACTGCTAATGGCTTAAAAGACAATGAGCAAACAGATTGTACATGTATAATAAATCTAGAACAATATTTGATTACAGATGATGAAGATGGACTTAAAAACTTCAAAACATTTATATGTGATGAGAATTCATTAATGAGCCTAAATCCGGAAGATCTATGTGACAAAGCAATAGTCAATTCACTCAACGATTATGTTCTATCTTTGTTACCTTCTGAACCATCAATTTATTACAGTTCACATTCTACATCATCACTTGCAAACAATTATGAAAAAATTGAAACACTTTATCCGACCATCTTAACAGTCTATATTTTAGTGGATTGTCAAGCCATGAACTTCATTAAAAAATAAGAGTTCCAATCATTCTAATAAAAAATCTAAACCAAACAGCTGGTCTTTGCAATGGTACATGAATGATAGTAGCATACTTGACTATAAAAATTATAGAGACAAAAATCATAATAGTCACAAAGATAGGTCACAAAGTTTACATTCCTAGAATCTCATTTAGCTATAAAATTGACAACTTATCTTTTATCTTTAAGAGAAGACAATTCCCATTATAGCTCTATTATATAATGACTACAAATAAAATTCAAGGACAATATTTAAATAAAATTGGCATTTATCTTTCAGAACTAGTATTCACACATGGTCACCTATATGTTGCACTCTCAAAAGCAACATCGTCCTATGGGTTAAAAATATCGATAAAGAATTCTGACAGTCAACTTCTAGGATTCATTGTCTATGCTGATTTTTTGTCTAACATATTTCAAGCCTAGGTTTTTCAAAAGCACTCTTATTCCTTTTCATTTTATATAACTTATTTTAATAATACATATACCAAGCATATTTCTCCCTTATATTGAACCATATTTATGATTAACAAACATATATATTGACCCTGTTTTCTTATAATTTCCTTCAAGATGGAGCTGAAACAAGTGATAGACCTAATGCCATGAAACAATGATAGCATGATCGAAGTACATGTATGATGCAAATAGATGCACTATGGAACAAATGATTTAGTCAATTTGTCATACAACTACCACTTAGTTGACAAGCAGGTTACCACTATATAAATCTCTCATTTGTTGCACTTGTTTTATTTTTCTTTCTATATCTACTTTGGTCTCTCCTTATGTATCCATTATATATACATTTACCATACCAAAATATGGTACACTTATATTTTCTCTTATTTGATACTATATAAATTTTCCCTCTATGCTAAACACAAAAATAAATCTCACACATAATTGTTCCATCTCTATGAATTCAATTATCTAATCCATAATTATTTTACAAAACTATGCAATTTAGGCTTGGATGAAATACTCTAATAAAGAATATTTTGATTAATAGATGTTGTTTTTTTTTATAATTAGAATAAACATGCAAGTGAGATATAATTCAGATAAGAAAAAATCTGCCAATTGATGAGCAATCATAACCATGTGTCTGAGTATTACCTCCATCAAGTATTATTGAAATGATTCTAGAAGACGTAAGGTTTGATTAACAACAGGACAAAAAGACAAACCTGGAGCAAGATCTCCTGGCATGAGTTACGAATCCTGTAAGCAATCGCTTAGCAACGTAACAAAGGGAAAATAATGATCCCATGCAAGAGATAAAGCCCCAAAGATGGGACAGAGCTTGGCCTTAAAAGGCTGATTTACACTGGTGAAAGAGAATTCTCTGACAGATCCGGTGAAAGACATTGGTTCCCATCTATACCCAAGTTGTAGCACCCAGACAATGTTCGGAGCTATGCTCCATCAATAATAAAGATATCTAGATGGCTAGAGCTGCATAGGTTTGGGTTGCTGCCCTATGAATGGCATAAAGTAGAAAGAGGGTTGTACAAATCAAGAGACCATTTTTGGAGAAAATCTTTAGACAAAGAGATTTGAGCAAGTAAATCATCCATTCTAAAAACCAAAGATGGAACATGAAAAGTTGTATTACGGAAAACACATTCGTCATGTCTAATCCAGATAATCCAAAGTGTAAAGAATAAAATGTGGAACCCATCAGGCGAGAATTGCTGTTTATGACTCAAGAGATTAGTGAGCCAGCCTTCAAAGGATGGAAATAAAGTAACTGAAGGCAGGGAACAAAAGTTGCCCCATAAATCATGTGAGCCAGTAGGGCAGTCCCAAAATAAGTAGAACATTGTTTATGATTAAGCCTGACAACAGAAGCACATTGGGTTGACTATAACACCACAGTTGGCAAGGTTAGCGGCCATCGGTAAGGCTCTTGATAATACTTCCATAAAAAGACCTTAAACTTCTAAGGGATATCGGACGCCTATAATAATTTGACAACAGCAGGGAAGTTTGGGTGTGGAAAGCATTGTAGAGAAGTACTTGTGGGGTTAAGGAGAGCCGCCGACTTCTTTCAGAGTTCAAGGGTAAAGCCATGTTCGACTGTCAAAAACCAAACAAATTACTGAGCTAGACAACAAAGTTCTGAGTGTCCCTATCTTCAGGGAAATTAAGGTTAAAAATCAACTGGACAATCTGATAGGGGAACAAGTACTGGAGAAGTAGAATTTTCTAGCCCTATTGATGAAGATCAAACAAGTCTGCAACATGAAGATTAGGATCCTTAGTTACATTACGCATTAGCAAGTCCAAATCAGTTACGAAGATCCCTAGAATCCTTGTTTTAGTGTTGTGCCAAAAAACTAATCGTGAGATGATTGTATTTTACATACTGAGTCAGGATATTTTATTAAGGCATTATTCTAATAATTGTGTTTATTTTTTGTTTCTACTTAACATATAAATATAATTATAACCCTAGAATAATAGTATTCTTAAATGTCCCTAATCGAGTATTGTTTTGGAATGAGTTACAATAATACATAAAGACTAGCGTATGTGGAAACTAATATGAGATATGTAGTCTACATATGGGTACAAGTTGGAGAACATGTGTACCGGACTAACCCACTATGAAACGCTACATGGATTGTTATATGAGTGTTATGAGTGATTCTTATAGTGATCATGGTATATGTAATCCTCTAAACTGAGGTCATCAAAGTTCTCTACATGTAAGTCATATACTTTTACACTTTTCCTTTTTGCTCGTAAATGAGTGAACATGAAGGTGGTCATTGGGTATGTAAACATATCATGTGGAGGGATTTATGTGATCAAGATGGGATTTTGTCCCTCCTATATAATGAAAGTGATATTTTTACGTTCATTAATTGAGTGAGATTGAGAAAATGCATGACCATGCTTGGATGAGTTGACATAGGATACCAATGTAATTAGTTTAAGCCAGTCGACTCGGGATACCAATGAGTTGATATGGGATACTAATACAAGGATGACACGTTTCATGTTTTGTGCTTGGTTTTGATATTCTGGACAAAGGAATGATGTCATATACGAATAATAATTATAAAGGTTTAGTCGAATCACGAACTATCTTGTCACTTGGGTAGCAATGATATGTTACCAGACACCACTCATTGTTTATAATTATAAATGTGAATTATGATCATTACCAATGTGATAGGAGCTTATAGGGTCACACACTTAGAGCCAATTAGATTATTTGAGTGCATTGACTAAATTGTTTGGTTTTGGTTTCATGATAATTTTGGATTAAATATTGGCCCAAAACTTGAGCCATTGTGGAGACAAAAAATAGGCCTAATTGAATTAGAGTTATGAAACCTATTTAGCTTGAGAGTTTTGCATCACTATATATATGTTATGAGTAAATTATGTAAATGGTCCCTAACCTTTAGTCATTATTTCATTTTTGTCCCTAACCTATTGAATGTTTTTTTTTGTCCTAAACCTATTAAAATTATTTCATTTTGGTCTATCACCAGATAAAATTCATCAACTCAGAATAATTATCTGACAGAAACTTTTAAAATTCTAATTTAAATATTTGGTAACTATCTTTCAGTGAATTTAAATAGTTTAATATTTTTTTACAGTAAATAAATAATTTAAATTAGTAGTTTTTTCTTTCTGAATGAAATAAGTTCAATTTACAGAGAGAATAAAAGGTGATTTGAATTTTTCATTAATTATAAAAAAATATTATACAGATTAAATTTATTGTAAAACTGGATAATTTAAATTATGATCTAAAAAAATTTTTATCAGAAAAATACTTCGAGTTAACAAATTTCATCAAATTATGACCAAAATGAAATGTTTTTAATAGATTTAGGACTAAAATGAAACGTTTTAATAGGTTCAGGACTAAAACAGAACATTCAATAGGTTAAGGACTAAAAGAAAACAATGACTAAAGGTTATGAACCATTCATGAAATTTACTCATTGTGTTATATGATGTTATTTTTGGGTGAGCCTCTGGGGGACAAAATCAAAAAGGTTTCTGAAATTTTAAGTCACACTCCCCTCTTGTTTTCCTTGGAGAATGCAAGCTAGCATTATGAGCATAAAAAGAGCGCTCTTGCCAGAAGCTAGAGGAGGCATGGTGATCCGAGTGGTTTGTGTGGATACTATAGAGAGTTTGAACATATCAACTGTTCAAGTTTTATGATTCGGCTCAACAGTTGGGTGAAAAATCTTAACTCACTAAATATGACAAATTTCAAATACCTAATTTACCTAATTTCACCTGGATTCTAGAGGGTTTTGGTTAATTCAGCTGCATTGTTTGGCTCCCGAAACCCAACACATGTGTCCTCCCACAATCTAATTATTGAACCATTACCTACTGACCATCGGATATGGTCTTAAAGAAGGGCTCGATCATGCAGAAGATTATGCCATATACCTTAGCAGAACAAATTGAATGAGAGCAGCCATATTTAGGTGAGAGGACCTGATAAAATAAAGTCTTACTGCTACCTATGAAGATACACAAAAAAATTTTGGCAAGCAAAATCTGGTTGAATAGCCTTAGATCCTTGATTCCAATACCTTCAAGCCCTTTTGAAAGATGTAATAACCCTTGATGCCATACATGAATATTATTTTTTTTCTTTAGAACCCTACCACTAGCATCAGACAAATTGTGTTGGCAACTTATCTGCCAAGGTCACAAGAACTTTCAACAAAGATATCACATAGATAAGAATAGAGGATAAGGTCAACTGGATAAGAATATGTGTGTGTTGCCTATACACGGAAACAAAAAGTTATGTTTCATCCAACAATGCTCGAATCTAGGAAGGCAATAAAGTTCAAATAGATAGAAGAAACTGGCTTCCCAAAGAATAAATTCTTCTTTGTTAATTATATGGACCTCCATACTAAGGTTGGAAAATATGAATGTTTAATATGTAATTCTAAATCTCTATTTACTCAAAATGAATAAAATCATAATAACTCTATTAATTACTCTTTTTACAGATTTTGTTGGTGAATTAATAAAAGTTACGGACCTAGCTGATAGAAAACCAAACTTCGATCCAAAAAGAAAGTAGATAACACTGCACATTTGGAGCATAAAGTGCCTAACCATCTAAATTAAATTTTTTCATTACACACACACACACACACAAATTATTGTCTTTTTTTTTTCTCCAGTGGATATTGACTTCAATGTAGCCTTTGGCATACTTGTGCGATATCTTTTTATAAATAGGCATATGAGAAAATGCCAATGTAACACCCCTAATTTTATAAATCTTAATTTTAAAAAATATCTTAAATTCCCAGAGTTATTAAGCAATTAATTAAAATAATTCAAAAAATATGAGGTAAAACAGTTTCTTTGAATCTATTTCAAAAATAATAAGAGTATTAAATAAAATCAGAGTAATTAAGTGGCAATCCCAGGAAAAACTAACATATGAATAATGTGTCAATTTAAACAAACCATATGTTTCTTTTAAAAATGAACAACACAAAATAGAAATCTAATCCTAGGTAGTTTTATTTTCGATGGGCTATAGCGCACCCTTACCTAGTCTGTTCCACATCCTGAACCTCATCATATGATTCATTGTACTTTGTCTCTTCATAGTACTCACCTAACAAAACATGTTAGAAGAAGGGGTGAGCACAACTTGCTCAGTATGGGGGGAGTATCAGACCCATCACGTGGGTCCTAATATTCCTTCCACAAACAACAAACAAATAGTAAACTTCAAGTTATTGAAATTTAACCAAAGAACAATTTGATACATGTCATAGCATTAACAGTAAAGTCCTTCTAACATGCTTGAACTACTATGTATATGCATAATTCCTTTTTATCAATTAGATCATATCTTGTTGATCAATCATCTAATCAAATACGTGAATGCCATTGGACGAACCTAGGGTGGTGAGTGTGTACATCACCCATTCTCGGGATAACTTTTAGGCAATGCCACTATGGATGCCACCAAGTCAGAACCTCTCGGGATACATACACCGAGGTAGAGCCTCTTGTGATACCAGCCGTAAGCATGGTCCTCCGCCAACTATGGTCCAACAGTGCACAAATCATATCTCCATACTCCATATCAATATTGGGTCATGACAAGGGACGGTTCGCTGCTACCCTAACATGCCTCTCAGGTTCAAATCGTTCGTTTCGAATCTCTCTTCTAAATTTATGGCTTGTCAAGTCATACAGATATGGTTCGTTGCTAACCTTGCAAGCCTCATGTTTTATCTTACTCTTTAAATCTTTTACTTAATGTAGTATTATCTATGACAAAAATCAATCATATGCAATAACCAATTGATGCATGGCCAAAGCTCTTTTAATTTTATCTTGTTTTAGTATAGTGCCATGATTATGGTGCATCCTATTTCTTTTATCTTGTTATCTTAGCTTTGTGTTACATGATGATATGACAATCAATGATATCCTTTTAAGTGTGTTTATGATAAATGTTCATCTCTTCTCTTGTCAATTCTTTCTAGGTTTGTCATTTAGCATTTATGCTCCTGATCCTTTATCTACTGGCTTATAGAAATTTATTGCGACCTTAACATGCCATTAACGATTACTTTCAATCTCATCATATTGCTAGTGAGCTTGTCGACCCTAAACATCGTACTAGCAGTGTTTGTCTTATCAGCCATAAACATGGTACTAACGAGTTTATTCAAGCGGTCGTAGCATACTTCTAATATAATTCTTGTTACAAATGGTCCTAGTATGATACTAGCGCCAAACATACATAATATATCATATCATTACAACCACGCAACCAACCAACCAAAATTACATCTCAATGGAAAAGAACTAAAATAAAAAAATAAAATAAAATTCTAGAAAAATGAAATAGTTACCCTACCCATGTTGCCCACGGATTTAAATATTTTCATTAGCCCAATTGTTTACTTAGAATTTATTATTTGAATTGATGTTTATTTTGGGCCTAAGAGGGCCACGAGAATCAACTCCCTCTTCCCCCTTACTTAGTATGAAACATTCCGATGAAAAGGGCAATTTCTTAGAACCAGTCCTAAAAAAGGTTAGGGAATAGAAAATTAGAAAAACGCTTAAATTTGAAAATTCCTAAATGGTACTTGGAAGGTTCACATCCTTGATATCTAGGCCGAAATTTTACCGAGTGGGCAAAAAGTGCCTCAAGGTGTCTCCGGTGGCCTCGTGCCTATTCAAGATCATGTCGGGAGCCTTTTTAATATTGATCCTAAAATTACAACATCCCATACATTTGAGTTATAAGCTCATTTAGTAGCTGTAAAAACTGAATTTGGAATGATAAAATTTGATTTTGATTATTGATGCGTTTTTGGGATCTCTAGGGCGTCAGGAGTCCAAAAAAGCACTAAACCTTCAAGTTAGGATTTTCTAACCTTTTGTAACAACATGGACAGCAAGGAAAAGAGACTTATTAGGGCTGTAAGATTTGAAATTGGCACCCAAAAGAATTTTAAAAAGGCTACGGTGGCTTACCGGGGCTTAGGAGCAAGTATGGATCTGATCGCATCGGAAATGAGTGCAGAAATTAGAATTTTGAACAAGAAAAATGTAGCAACGAAATATGGAACAAAAATAAAGTATTTAGGTGCTGGAAAAAAAATTAAAAGAATGATATAGAGGGATTTAGACTTACACAAAATGAATTTGGAATCGCTGGTGTGTGTAGGATCGTTTTTATGTCTCAATGGGGTTTCTTTTCGATCTAATGAACCTAGGTAAAAATATGGAATTAATTTAATGTTCCTATACTTTGGAATAGCCAAGAATCAAAGCATGAAAGGCTGGACTTACATGGTTTGATGGTGGAATAAGTGAAGATAAGCAACCGGCATGAAGAGAACCAAAGGATTGTGGATGACCTTCTTCCTGAAATCCAATTTTTGTTTTGTTGTGGTAGTGAGTTGTTGAAGAAGAAGAGAACAAGAGGCGGCAACGATTGTAGGTTTTAATTTAGAGCTAAGTTGGGTTTTTGACCTAGGAGTTATACGGGAAGAAATGAAAAAAAATAATAAATTAAAAAAAAGAGTTGTAGTTATATTACGACAGTAGGAATTAACTTTAAAAATTCTAAATTTTAGGGGCTGTATATACGGCTATGGAGTTTTCTAAAATAGAAATTAGGGTTAGGTGAGAAAATATCTCATGCAATAAAAGCACGAACCCGGTTTAAACCGTGCACACACGTAGGCTAATTTTTTTGAAATCCAAGCAAACAAATTCAAAATTGAGTGAGATAAATTTCTTTTGACTCATTTTTGTGAGAAGAATCCAATGCTGCTCCCAGATTTTTTTCATTCGATGCTCAATTGGAAAAGGACAAAAATGCCCTTAATCTAAAGAAAATGACTTTGAGCTTTCGGCTTCCAATTTGACTTAACAACCACTAAAGAAATTATTTAAGGATCAATGATTCTTAATTTTATATTGATTTTGTAAATTGAGAGGTAAAATTATAAAAATACCCTTGAAGGCAAAATGTTAATTTTTGTGTTTAGGGTAATTTGGTAATTTTTTTTCCTTAATTTCTAAGGTTATTATAACCAAGGCCTATGATCATAGCTGTAACATCAACTACGGTTCGCAAACATAAAGGTACATCAATGTTGAAAAAATATCATGCATTTTGAATAACCTTTTATTGTAAAAAATATTTAATTGACCACCCTAAATTACAGGTAATCCATAACTCAGAAGCATTGCTGCAACATATTGTTATCTAAATCCATAGATTCCAAATATGAATCATTACAATGCAAGGTACATACTCTCTCCATAATTTATGTCTATTCAAGAAAAGAAGATTTGGGAGCACCTTGGCATGTTATTCATTCTTGTTAAAGAAACACAAATTTTTGTGCACTTTATTTTATAAAAGTTTAGATGGCAATACTAGGATAAATTGGGTGTTATTTTTTTAAAAAAACTTCAACGTTTTTGAAATAACCTAAAAAAATCATTTATTCTTTTCCAAACAATTTGTTAACTATCACCACTTCAATTCATGAAATGATGGTTTTTTTTTCTTTCCTGTGCATTAAGAATGTGCCAACCAGTGAATGTAGCTTAATACACATTTTCATAACTATTGTGTTGCAATTGGTCATTCTTTTCTTTTAAGAAATGATAATTACATTTCTACTATGCATTTTTTTTAATTCAATCAATACCTATGACACATTATATCCTTTAGATTTGCCATCTTTGGATTTAAAATAAAGAAATAATTTTATTGAAAGTGATTCTATTTACTCCTTTTTGTTGACTTTTTTTTAATTCACTCTCTATTTTTTTTCC